>APFE030503434.1:17500-63621 GCA_000404065.3 Pinus taeda | reverse complement strand
AAAAGTAGAATTAGCTTGTTAATTAGGGTTTACTAGGTTTTGCTTTACATTCTAGTCTTTCTCCTTTCTGTAGTTAGAATAGCATCTGTAGAGTAATCTTTCTTTCCTTTCATCACACATAGAGATTCTTTTAAAATCTATAGAAGTTGGCTTGAGTTCCTAGTGATCTCGTGCAGGCTGACCAAGTGACAACCTACAGTGAGAACTAGTACTTGTGCATATAGCACTGACGCTTCCAAGTTTGTTACGAACTACCAGGTTGATAAAAGTAAAGTTGGTAGCCCAGGAGTTGCAACATTCTTGCTGCAATACTGGCACTCACCATAAGATTTGATCGGCGATCACATTTTGGCAAAGTCAAATAGCAGTGAGCAGTGGAATGGCGATGTGCCAATAGCGATATTGCAATATCGCTGATAAGCCAATGAAGCCGGTCGGAGATCGGAGGAGGAGTAGCACAACAGAAGGTTTGAGATGGAGATGGACCCAACAATATTTATAGGGTGGGTTATATAATATTTGAGATCTGTCTTAATGGCTTGGAGCGGGTATTCCTGTGTATTTCTTGTATTGCGATAAAGGGAGCCTCAGGATGTGTGCAAAGTCCGTATTAAGGCAAAAAATGTGTGTTCCAATATGTTTTATGTGTATTATTTTATAAAAGGATTAAAGCAACGATAGAGGGTCTATATGGTAAGTCCAATATAACGAAAGAGTAAAGAGAGGGGTTTGATTATATGTGTGGGCATAAGGATTAATAAAGGTTTTGGATTGATTAAGTTCTGATAGTTGAAAGGATTTGAAGGGACAAATTGTGGTTAGTTTGTTTGATAAATCATTTCACCAAGTATTAATAGAAGGGCCTTAACCCATTGTTCATTTATAATGAATATTTGACTGGTATCCATATAAATTCTTGGGCAGAAATGGTTTATGCATAGGTTTTTGCATACTGTGGGTAAAGCAGGGGTAACCCTGCGTCAACCATCATAGACTAACAAACTATTTCAGGTAGCCCACCTTAAATGCAAGATAAGCTCGATGGGCAGACTTCCTAAGTGAATTCAATTCTAAAATAAAACATGTAAAGGGTAAAAAAAACCAGGTTGTAGACGCCTTGAGCCGTAAGGTGAATTGTTTATATGAGATTTCTTTAAGTGAATCTCGAACAACGTTTTATGAGAAGATCTGTGAATACGCTATGCAAGATTTAACATACAAACAAATATGGCAGCAAGAAAAGATCTTGAACAACCATGAACAACAAGCAGGATATGAGGTAAATTCTAATGAATTATTGGTTTATAAGAAAAGGCTATATGTACCTAACCAAAGAGAGCTTAAGAATTTAATCTTGGATGAATTTCTTAAGATTCCTTATGCAGGTCACCCAGGATACCAGAAAATGATTTCTGCTTTAAGAAAAGAATTTTTCTGGCCTGGTATGAAGAAGGAAGTAGAAAAATACTTATCCAGATGCCTAAAGTGTCAGCAAATAAAAGCTGAGCACCAACACCCAGCAGGATTACTTAAAACTCTGTCGATTCTGGAATGGAAATGGGAAACCATATCAATCAATTTCATTACTGGACTACTAATGTCCAGGAAGCAAAATAACTCCATTATGGTGGTGGTAGACAAACTGAGCAAATCTGCCCATTTCATACCAGTTCGGTCAACTTATAAAGTAGTGCAGATTGCTAATATTTTTATGCAAAATATTTTTAAATTTCATGGGATCCCCAAGATGATTATCTCCGACCATGATGTGAAATTCACATATGGCTTTTGGAAGGCTCTTTTTGAAGGATTGGGTACTCAGCTACACTTTAGCACTGCCTACCATCCTCAAAAAGATGGGCAAATAGATCGAGTGAATCAGGTAATTGAAGATATGTTACGAACTTATGTAATGAAACAACCATCAAAATGGAAGGACTACTTGCACTTAATAGAATTTTCTTATAACAATGGGTACCATACATCATTAAAGATGAGCCCTTTTGAGGTGTTGTACGGTTGAAAATGTAGGACACCCCTAAGTTGGAGCAGACCGGAAGACACGTTGACGTTAGGACGTGATATGTTGGAGGAAATGGAGGGAATGGTGAAAAATGTAAGAGCTAATTTGAAACCCGCTCAAGACTGGAAAAAAAAACTTTGTTGATCAAAAGCGAAGATTCTGAGAATTCCAAGTGGGTGACCATGTTTATATTAGAGTTCGAGCAAAGAAGAGCACCTTGCAGTGGACCGGATGTGCTAAATTAGCACCCCGATTTTGCAGGCCCTTCCAAATTTTAGTTCGAATCGGACGAGTAGCTTACTAGCTAGCCTTACCCAGCCATATTCGTGTGCACAATGTATTTCATGTTTCTTTACTTAAGAAATACATTTATGACCCTAAACATGTTATCAATTGGCAAGACATTAGGGTAAGATATTTGTGAAAATTTCCCTTATTATGAGTTTATTAAAACAAACTAAATAATAACTAGAATTGTTGCTGATATGTGTAGGTCGAGCCAGAAGGTGAGTTCCTGGCCGAACCTCAGGGTATACTTGATCGGAGAGAAGTAACATTGCGAAACGAGTAACCACCCAAGTTAAAGTGAAATTGTAGCACTCTGGCCCCGATGAGACCACTTGGGAGGACGAGCAGGTTATGAAGGAAATCTTTGCGGGATTGTTTTAGAAGAAAAAACATCGAGACAATGTTACATCTTAGGGGGGGAAGACGTGATATCCCGAAATCTTGTGAATATTTTATTTTTACTGCAGAACAAATAGACTATTTAATTTTATCTAGAAAAGTTACTGTTTTGAGTATTTTTATTATGTCGTAATAAAGCAACAGTTATTGGTAAATATCCTTTTTTTACTTGAGAATTACTTGAGAAACAGTTACCTGTAGAAACTAATTTCTGAAAAGATATATTCCAAGGATAAAGAGGATAAGGGTATCTGAGATTTGGAGGAAGGGAGGATACTGTGCTGAAGAGTCAGGCAGTATGGAAATGGCTATGTTTGGTTAGGACCAGATAGCATTGAGGATTGGAAGTTCTCATAGCAGGAGTTTCTGAATTTACAGGAACATCTCGGGGGGAGTCTGTTGGAATAATAGTCTCAAGGTTGGGTGGAAGAGTAAACCAGAAGTCAAATTCTGGTGTGAAATAAACTAGAAGCGACGGTCCAGATAAGTGGATGAAATATATTTCTGTACTCGATAAATTCTTAGAAATGGATAGATAAATCTATATATATATATATATGATGTAGGTCCTAATCTCTGGTAAATAAGTTACACTTATCAAAGTCAGTATGCAGATGTGTTAATATGCTTCTTTAATACCTTATTCACTAAATAAAACTATCTAGATCAATCTTAAAGAAAACTTGTATCAGACAAAATGTCATAAACATTATAAAAAAACAGATATAAGCAAATATTTGCGTAAGAGAACTGAAAAATAGTGCATTATTATTTTCTTTTGTAGGAAACAAGGGTAAAAAACGAAAGCATTATTAGTTATCAATAGGAAGGAATGATCGTTTCCGCATTTTCAACCCCATGATAGAAAAGTAAATATATAAGGAACAACAGAAAAGGGGAAAACCAAGAAAACTGTAGCATCAGGTTAAGCCTCATAGTGTCATATATAATATGAAAATACAGACTTAAAGAGGCAAGCAAAATCGTAATTAACTAAAGATATATATGTTTTGTAATTTTGGAAAAAGGAAAGATAATAGTCATATCTACCAATACGGAAAACAAATTTATTAAAATTAGCGTAAAAGATGTAACTCTACAGTATTAAAACAAGTGTGAAGGGAAAATTCATGAATCTAGAAGAATGTTGAACAAGAAGAGCAAAACTCCCTTGCTTCCACTTTAGCAACAAATGCATTATATAACCCAGACAAGGGCTTAACAAGTTATACATGGCTGAATCCAAACATAATCAGTTCATAAAGAAACAATATAGAGGAGGTCGTGTCCCTCATAGTCTTAAAATAAATTAAGAACAAGAATAACCAAACAGCAAGATAAATTTCATTAAATCCGAACGTTTATAACAAAGCTGCCAGATAGAGTCTAGGGTTTGTAGGGTTCGAACCCTCATTAAAAACTCTTCTGGTCAAAACCCTCTTAAGGAACAATGTTACTCAGATGGTCAGAGTCCATTATGGTCCTTTATAAATTTAGACCAAGGACCGAAGAGGCCATGCAAAATAAATTACAGCCAAAAGTCGAGAAGGCCAAGAAAGAAACTAGAACAATATTCATGTCTTTCAACTTCTCCAAAACTTAAAAGAAAATAGGATGAATCTTCCATATAGTGAGAATGACCCTTAAGTAATTTTACTTGGAGAATGCTGTGAGATAGGAACTAGGAGAGAGCTCCGTCCGACCACCACCACCTACGCCACCTGAACCTATAACATTAACCATGGACGGGAATGAGAATCCCCTAAGCCCTACAACTAAACTGATACATATAACAGTGGAATATACGCAAGCAATAGGTCCTTACCTAGCTAGGTCGGACTAAGGAGGACTTCTGTTGGTTGATGGCGGCCTTAGGAGGTCGGACTCGTTAAGAAATTCAGTAAAATAATTGTTAATAGCTCCGTGTGTACATTAAAACAGTTTAAGTTTAGGCTCGTAACCAAAAACATGTAACAGATTGTTTGATACCTGTAAAAAGATTCAGCTTGGCAACAATGCACCAAAGATCCTGTTTGTATGGAGGAACAGAGGAGGAGGCTAGCTCCCACAACAAGCACAGTTACCACAACTAACAATAGAGAAATGAGCAACAGAAAACCTCTACCCAAAGGAAAAAGGTTTGGAGGTTTCATCTCCACTGCTTGATTTCGGATATACATAGAGACCATCGATCTAGGAGGAAATCCCGAGAAGAAGATGTAATAGTACCACCATAAAATCAGTCACGAGGGAGTACAATCACCCAGGTCAATGCAACCATGGTCATTAAGGTTACAAGGACACACAGGAGTAACTCGGCGTGACAACTAGAGACATTAACCCTCTAGCCGTGTAAGCCACGAACAGTTCAATTCATGAATCTCATGTGGCAGGACAATTGTCGCTTTATCAAATCGACATATTAGTGCAATATCCAATATAAAGATCTATACAGTGACCCTCTCGGTTCAAAAATTAATGTTATGATAAGTATCCAATACTTGTATAATAATCACAGTGTAAATTATTGACAAGTAAAATAATCAGATATATACTTAGGGCGTAATAAACTGGTTATCCATGTTATAGTAAAGTTCGGTAAAGTAACTTTTTTTTTATGGTCTTTATCATTTAGAGATGTGTGACAACTCCACAAAGTAAACAACTAAAGTTCAAGTTTTTAAAAATATGTATATGATTTTGGTTAAAATTAACCAGAAAAATGTAAGAAAAACGTTATTTTGTCTATAAGTTAGACCAAGCCTTTTATAATATATTCATTTATTTTATTAATTCTTATTCACCATCTTTATTCTTATTTACTTTTACATAAATAAGTGACATCTTCCAACATTGTAGTTTCTCCACACACAACTTTTTACAGAAAATTTATCAACTCACTTCTTTCATTATGAATCTCATGTTACCAAAGTTAATAAATCATAAAAATTAACTAAAATGATAATTTATTATTATTATTATTATTATTAAAGGAATTAGTATGAGTTAACATATATTAACAAGATTCTTAATCATGGAGATTCACTCCCACTTTATTACAAAGATTCTTGATTTGGAAATAACCTTCGTTACCTTACCATGAACAATACCATCATTTATCAATCCTACATGTCCAAAAAATCATAATTCATTTCATGGTCAAAATGTTTTATATATATTTTATTTTATTCCATAAGGTTTAATCCTCTACCATCCACCTATTAAGGTATCCCCAATTGAAATCATGGTTACTATTGGGTGTCTCACGTATAAGAAGAAGCTATACAACATGGAAGCCAAGAGGTTCCCCAAAATTGCTTCTAACTTGATCCAAGGATCTTTTGCTTATAGATGTATGGAAAGAATCACATGTAGAAAGTGTAGCTTAACACAAAAATTTAATGTGCACACCAAGAAAGAAGAAGGAACACATAAAGGCACAACAAGAAGACAATAAGACTTGATAACGGAGTTCGTCCAACTCGTACTACGTCTCCAGGCCCTTCTCGATCAATGGAGAGGCCTTCAGATATTAAATGGCATGAAAAGAAGAGAATTACAATCACCAGTTACATAAAAAGGGGCTTACACCTCCATTCTAGAAAATGGTTGTGAAATGGAGACCTCAGATGGAGAAATGTTCAACACCAATGCATTCATGGTGTTGAGAGGGGCTGAAAACATATAAAACTTGTCCAAATCAGACAAAATGAACTATCGGCCACCTGCAAGCTCTCCTGCCTCGAACTACATGTTGAAAATACTCTCTCCCGTCCCTTTTCCAATCATTGGGCTTTTATAATGTCGGATTTGTGATAAGGCTACTTGAAAATCAAAGTTGTTTTGTTTATAATAGAGGTCGTTTAGATGGAAGGGTCGGCAGGCGCAACAAACCTTAAAAATAGTCCTTTTTTCATTCCAAATGATAATACATAGGGAAACATTAAAAAACCAAAAACCTAGACTTCAAAATATATCAAACTGGGTCCATAAACCCATCGGGTCTGATTCCCCTATCACAATCAACATATCGCTGGTGCATTGGTCCTATTAACGGGGGATTGTCGACCACCGATCACCGATCGTTGATCTGCCAATATCGGCTTATCGTGTCCGCCCTATCGTATCGCTACCATCCAGGGGTCCCAGTCCTATCCCTTAGGTTTCTCCGACTCGATCACACCGATATCACTGTTGCCAATCCACTGATCTGATCACTCCTCTGATCGCCATTGCCAATCACTTAATTGCAAGTCTTAGTCCCGATATCGGCCATTGCTTTCCCCTAATTGTGATTAGTCGGAGATCACTCATCAAGGTTCCTATCTGACTGCCTTAAGTCCGCCCGTTTGCCTTCTCCAATTGAGATTTTCCTCCTAAAGGTTTTAAGTCCATTTTTAAGAGAAAATGCCTCATTTTCAAAGGAACTAGGGAAAAACTCTTTCTGCCACAACTTCATCATCCAGACTCGAATTGGAGTGTCATTGACACTGTTGGAATCGGGGTGACGAGCACTTCAATTTGATGTCAGGATACTTTCTTTTCTGCCACTTTGAATTTTGAGTTTTTCCATGCCATTGTATCTGAAGATCCACCTAGATCAATCCTCCACATTGAGGAGCTTTTGGACCGCCAAAAGCTTTCATTAGTCAATTGGCAAGTGAGGGAATTGTTCCCTCACCTTTTTCTTCTCTAGTCATTTGGCCTTGCTGGGGTGCATTCCCTTGAAACCAACTCGAAGGTATTTCACATCTCCTCGTCTGGTCCTTCTGTCAAGGATGACGTCTTCCGTAACTCATCGAGATATTCTAGTGCAAAATCATCAACTGTAGGAACTGTGCCCACCTCATCTGTGTCCATGATCACTGGTGGCTCATAGAGCTTTAAGTTGTCTACATTCACTACTGAGTACATCTGCATATATATCGACAGATCAAGACAAAAGGCATTGTTTCCAATCTTCTCCAATATGGTGAATGGACCATACTGGATGGGTCGCAGCTTCTTCCTTTCTCCCTTCATCCTATCCTTGTTGATGTGGAAGCACACTTTGTCACCCACTTGGAATTGATGATTGATTCAATGTTTGTCATGTGGAGCCTTGTAACGGGCTTGATTTTTCTCCAACTACTCTTGTACTGCTTGGTGAATTAATTGGATTCACTGAATGAACTACTGAGCTTTGTCCATATCATTACATTCATTGGATCCATCTTCCTTTCTAAAGACCATATCAAAAGGGTCCTTTGGTAGGTAACCAAAACATGTCTCAAATGGTGAACATTGCGTAGATGAATGCACTGCTCGGTTGTAGGAATATTGCACATATGGGAGATGCTCATCCCACAACTTGGGATGTTTCCCACAATAGCCTCGTAACAAGTGTACCACGGTACAGTTGACAACCTCTATCTGTCCATCAATCTGCGGATTAAATGTCGTGTTTCTTTTCAATTTTGTTTACATCATCTTCCATAAGCTGGTCCAAAACTCTCCAAGAAAGCGAGAGTCTCGATTTGACATAATCGATGTGGGTAATCCAAAATGGACCCAAACATGCTGAAAGAAAAGAGAATCAGTCTACTCTATAGTGATCTGCTTTTTACAAAGCATAAGAATACACATCTTGCTAAAATGGTCAACGACGACATACAAATAGTCGTGACTCTTCTTGGACAAAGGAAAACCTTCTACAAAGTCCATTGACACACTTTCCCATGGATGACTCGGAATAGGGAGTGGTGTGTAGAGCCCAAGTTTTCTATTAGAGGGCTTTGAAACAAAACACATCACACAATCATTTACATAGTGAGTCACAATTTTTTTCATATGAGGCCAAAAACAAAATCTTTGTATATGACATAAAGTCTTTTCGACACCAAAGTTTCCAGACACAAGAGAGGTGTGCGCCTCTCGAATTACATGTACTCTTTCCCCTATGGGAATACACAATTTACCAAGGTGATACAACAGTTTCCCCTGGAAGTGATAATTTTCCACCTATGAACCATGGGTTAGTTTTGCATAAATCTCCTTAAAGTCATCATTGTTAGCATATTGTTCAACATAACTCTCAAAAGATAATGAAGAATTATGCAAAATAACAGAAGCAAAAATAGGAGGGTGAGATAGCATATCGACCACTTTATTGCTAGTGTCCTTCCTATACTTTATTACTGGATGAAACTATTGAAGAAAACCCATTCACCTGAAATGACGAGATTGCTGTAACTTGGTTTGTGACTGAAGGTACTGCAAGGGCTGATGATCTGTATGGATGATGGTCTCCTTTCCGATCAGGTAGCGTTTCCACTTTTTCACACTTTGCACCAAGGCATAAAGCTCCTTGTCATAAGTGGGATAGTTTATCACAGCTTGAGAAAACTTCTTAGAATGGTAACAACCGCAGTGCTGATATTTTCCTTCAATGTTTCGAAGGAATTCTACTGTCTTCCTCCCCATTGGAAGGCCTGTTTTACACTTGTCAATGTGTGCAGAGGTGCTGCAATAACAGAGAAATTGGCAATAAATCTCCTCCAATACTCGACTGCACATAGAAAGCTACGGACCTCGGTTACACTAGTAGGCTTAGGCCAATTTACAATTGCTTCAACTTTAGAAGGATCAATCTTTAACTAACCATGACCAACAATATGACCTAGGTAACCCAAAGAGGTTTTCCTGAACTCACACTATGACAATTCTACAAAGAGTTTTTATTTTTTCAGTACATCAAGCACTTTCTTTACATGATACACATGTTCAACCCAACTTTTACTAAAGACAAGTATATCATCTAAATATACCAGAACAAATTCATCAATGAAAGGACGAAAGAGATCATTCATGACCCTCATAAAAGTGGCTGGAGCGTTGCAAAGTCCAAATGGCATCACCATCCATTCGAATAGCCCCTGTTTGGTCTTGAAGATGGTTTTCCACAGGTCCTGCTCTGCAATTCGGACCTGGTGATAACCACTACGTAAATCCAATTTTTTGAAATAAACAACATTCTTTAACTGATCTAATAAGTCATCAATGCGTGGAAGAGGGTAACGATTTTTCAACGTGATCTTGTTTAGTGTGCGGTAATCCAAACACATCCTCCATGTGCCGTCTCTCTTTGGGACTAAGACAATCTGTGAGCCACACAGAGAAGTGCTCGACCTAATGATCCCTTGGTCCAACAATTCTTGCACCTATTTCTTGATTTCCTCCATCTCAATGGTCAACATCCTATACATACCAATATTTGGTAAAGGAGCATCATGTTGCAAATGGATCTCGTGTTGGATTTCCCTCTTTGGAGGTAATCCCTTCGGTTCCTGAAACAACTCATCATAATTATAAATTAACTCAGATAATTCCTGTTTATGTTCTTGATCGCAGCCCTAGAAAGCATCAACTAATTCTGCCTATTTTTCCCCTACAACCATAAGCATGCAACCCTTACTCGAATTCACCATCCTTTTAATTTGTCTAGCGCTTACAAGGTTGGCATTGATTTTATTTTAATGAGACCTTACTATATATTATAGCCCATATTTTTTGATTTGGTATTTGTTTTCGTGACGAAAGAAGACTACCTTTCTATCATACAGATATGGACTCCCTAACACCATGCCACAGATATCCAATGGGATCACATCCAGTTTTAGTTCATCCACTAGCTTAGAAGTGATTACAAATTTTACTTTACACTGATTGGTTACATTTAGTTTTGCTTTATCATGTATCCATCCAAGCGGTAAGGTTTCGAGTGTGGTTTTGTTTCTAAGACGAGTTTCTTTACCAAGGATTCTGCGATTAAGTTTGCTTGGGATTCAGTATCAAACATGGTTTCAACTTTAGTATGATTTACAACAACTCTGATATGAAACAGTTCAATTCTCTTTCGATAGTTAGGAAGGGACTCATTTACAGAACTAGTGCCTTCATGCGATTCATAATTAGCATGAGGTGTAAGAGTACCTTTTGTTCCCACTGCTGTGATCAACGCTTCATCTCTGGAATTCGATCCAAGGTCTTGCTGCGTAGTTTCCACTGTCTTCTACTTCCCTTTTCCTCCATACTTCTTTGTACGCTTTTCTCGATGCTGTTTCCAACAGTGATCGGCATCGTGGCCTTCCTTTTTGCAGTGATTGCAATATGGCCTTTCCCCTTTTTTGGCTACTTCCGTCTTCTTCTCCTTTCCTTTCCATTTTGCTTTAGATTTGCCATTGAACAGTTTGAACGGTGGTTTTCTGGACTGATCATCTCTTTCATTTTTTCCCCTATTCTCAATATGAATTGCCTTTACATTGGCTGCATCAATAGTGATTGGTTCAAACAACAACAATGAATGCCTAATGTAGTTATGCAATGAGCCAATATACTTAGTTACAACTTTAGGTGTATCAAGTGCAATACCCAAATTCAGTGCTTGCTTTCTAGATTCCTTTGTAAAACTCTAAACATCTGACCTTTGCCTTGTCTTAAATACTGCCAATTCATTAAAGCCTTTTGCTTGTATCCTAAGGGATAAAACTGTTCCTTTAACGCAGAAATAAAATCAGGCCATGAGGAAAAGATGTTACCCACATTCTTACTGCGTTGAAATTTTCTCTCCCACCAAACGAGAGCGGTGCTGCTCAGCCGTAGAGAGGCCAACTGAATCTTTATGTCATCCTCCTATTGTGGTAAAAACACAACCACCCATTTTTGACTTGCTCAACTCAAATAATGGGGACCCTTTCTATAAAAATTTTGGCTAAACACCTTTTTGGATTTTTATTTATTTGATTTCCCTACGCTTTTGTTAATTTTTAGTTTTCTTTGGATTCTTGTTTTGATTGCTTTGTTAGAATCAATTTTTTATAAGCTTCACATTGACACTTGTTTCGCCTCATTTGGTCAACTGGTTTGAAAATAGCACTCCTTTGAAAGTCTGATTATTTATGTAGCTTGGGTTAAAAATGCGTAAAATGTACAATATTGTATTTTGTAGATAAATTAGTTTAATAATGCATTCATTTTAAATATTAACCCGTAGTGAGTTTTTACTAACATTTTTCCATATAGCCAAATCATGAAGCAACCGGATTTTAGTAATTTACTCCAATAAATTATTAATCTCGAAAAATCATAATTTCAAAGTGATTAGTTATGTCATTCATCGCATCGCCGATATCGCAATCGCTTCCTTGCAGTTTTATTTATGGTCGATATCTCGGATCCGATATGTTATTGAAATCCCATCATAAAAGTTATCGGGTCCGCTCTTCATCGCATATCGGCATCGCAAAAAAATCTACTATGTTACATCGGGTACCCAAAGTTTGCCGATTGCCGATTGCCGATATTGCAATGGTTTCATCACATTTTTACGCTCACATCACTTCTCTGAATCTACAATGTGCATTTTGCGATGTGGGAAGCACGATGCAATTGATTCTCCGATCTCCGATATAATATTTCTTTAATGATGTGATCGCTTCATTTCATTACACATGTTCTTATCGGCAATTTGTCATTGCAATATCCGATGCAATAACTTCCAATGCATGCCTTTGAGCCATTAACATTTAATCGATATACGGCATGGCAACAAAAGTGAAGTCTTGCAAATTAAAATTCAAGCATGGTGAAGAGACATTTGATGTGAATCATCCGATACAACGATGTGTTATTTTAAAAGCGCGCTTGGGTAACCACTATGGTAAGAAAGCAGTTAATGACGAATTTGCAGTACATTTAAATCATTTTGATATATTTCAGTTTCAAATATATAATTCCATAATTAAAAATGGAATTAAAGACCTCTCTATCTTCATATTTAAATTTTATTATCTTAGATTTGGTCTTGATTCCGAACTATTTATAAAATCATGGAGTTTATATAAAACTAATAATATTTTGAGAAACAGTCATTACTGCAAATTCTCATTCTCATTTCTGATGCATTTGTTTTAATTTCAACTCCCTTGAGCATTAAGCATTCCATTTTTACATTTTATTGCTTGCTTTAGTGTAAGTAAAATAAATAATGATCTTGGGTTATAGGATTTTGGTTAGTTTGGCTTCTTCATGTTTTTAATGTTAATTAAAATAAGAAGGCAGCTAGTTTGGAGAAACTGATACCTTTCAGGTAAGATCAAAAGAAATTATCCAATGGTAAGATTCATGTACCCACTTTCATTAATTTCTATTTCATCACTCTAGTTTCATTTTTGTTTTTAAATTATGTTGATATAAAACTTTGTTTTGTAGCTCTTCATAAAAATTTTCAATCTTCTGCCGAATCATATTTTCAAAGTCCATAATCTTCTCCTGGCTTTATTTCAATAAGCAGTGATAATCTTCATCGAAACAGCTACACCAGGAAGTTTCTGAACCTTTAATCTGTTTCTTTAAGCATTCTTTTTTTATAAAATGATTAAGATGATGCTTGGAGACAAGAAGATTGATATCAAACAGAAATTAATCATTGTGGCTGAATTTTACGATGACTATTATCTAAAAGCCTAAAGCATTCACAACTCTGCAAGGTATGTTTTTCTAAATCTCAACATAAGAAGGAATGATTACATGCTTATTTTCCTTTTATTCATATTGTTGGAGACATTGGTATAAACATTCTTGTTTGAGTTTATCTTGCGAGACTTGGATTTTCCTTTCCATTTTTAGAGATTTCTTTGTTTTTATTTTTGTTCACCGATTTCTTTTTTCATTGTAGTATAAGAATTCTTTTCCTTCGGATTTCAGCTTTGATTTTGGTGACTTTGCCATTATTTATATGGAAGGCCTATTTGTTACCTAACAATGGTCAGGATACGTGGAGAAAAATTGTCAATAGTCATCTATTAGCTTTTTCTTAAATCTCTTAGTAAAGTTTGATTTTCTTATTATAAAAGTAGACATACTTAAGGAAGAGATTACCAATCAAGAGAAGTTGGCAAAGTATCATAAAATCTGAAAATTTCTTTTTCATCAAACTGTAATCGTTTCGAGATTTAAAAATTTTATTAAGATCTTTCAGAGTTCTATTATCAGTCAAGAAAAGTTATTTATAACCAAGTAAAGACACTTTACATCAAAGCACCTTCAACTTTGAAATTGTCATTCTTAACTCTTAAGGAGTCAATGATTCTCCCTGTCCCCAAGAGTCTTATTTTTCTAGAGTATAATCCAGAAATATATTTAAACTTAAAAGATATGAGGTCTCATCATGAGCCTGCTTACCATGATCATAGGGGAAAAATAGGCTGACATTACCAACACTGCTAAACAAACCAGGGTAATGGCTTATGATTGCAAACAATTATAAGACAAGGGGTCTCATCACGAGCCAGCTTGTTCAGTCCGATTATAGCCAGTGAATGGCATTGTCAACTATCTGGCCACCAAACCGGGACAATGGCTTTTAAGATTTAAAAATAAAAATAAAAATAAAAAACAAATAAAAATTCAAAAAAAAAACAAACAAATAAACATATATAAATGGATTTATCTTTGGACCAATAATTCTTAAACAAATGGGATTCTAAATCATTTATGATTAAAAGGTAACCCTGTCAAAACTATAAATGTTTGCTGACAGCAGTGGCTCTACCTATGACAAAGGAGTATATTTTAAAAGCTAAGATGTAAAGTGACCCCTGCTTTATCTCTACAACTAATTAAGGACTGATATAGAGTTTTGAAATATTTTAATTTATGAGAAATTTTGAGGAAAATTACAGTTAGATGATTCTTGTTTTTATTAAGATTAATGAACCTAGTCAAGCATTCCAAAAAATAATTTTCTCTTCTTTAATTATTTTTACTTTAATTTTAGGAAAATCTCATTCATATCAAAGAGAGATCACTGGTTTTTCTCCCGTGTGTCGCCATTGTTGTGGTAAAAACACAACCCCCCATTTTTTACTTGCTCAACTCAAATAATGGGGACCCTTTCTATAAAATTTTTGGCTAAACACCTTTTTGGATTTTTATTTAGTTGATTTCCTTACGCTTTTGTTAATTTTTAGTTTTCTTTGGATTCTTGTTTTGATTGCTTTGTTAGAATCGATTTTTTATAAGCTTCACATTGACGCTTGTTTCGCCTCATTTGGTCAACTGGTTTGAAAATAACACTCATTTGAAAATCTGATTATTTATGTAGCCTGGGTTAAAAATGCGTAAAATGTACAATATTGTATTTTGTAGATAAATTAGTTCAATAATGCATTCATTTTAAATATTAACCCGTAGTGAGTTTTTACTAACATTTTTCCATATAGCCAAATCATGAAGCAACCGGATTTTAGTAATTTAACTACCAATAATTGTTAATCTTGAAAAATCATAATTTCCAAAGGGGCTATAAATTTATGTTTTCATGAGAAAAATAGTTTAGTTTTATAAAAAAAACACAGAATAAAAATTAATAATCTTTAATTATTAAATCTTTAAATTACTTTATTATTTAAAATATAATTAATTAAATTAAATTAAATTTAATATATAAAAAATAAAAAAATAAATTTTAATCGCAACAGGAGCTTTCAAATGACATGTTTTTAAAAACCCCGATGGACTCATACCCTCTCGACGCCGATTTCCGATATCGCATCGAAGACTTTGGCATTGTAACACTTTTGAAAACCCATACACTCATTCCCTGATCCGATAAGCCAAGCTGTGTTGCATTAAGCAAAGGGGCATTAAAGCATAACTATTTTAATACATACCATGCCCCCCGATGCGATATCGCATCGGGGACTTTGACATTGTAACATATTTAAGAACCACGATACCCTCACTTCCCCGATCAGCGATAAATCATGAGGCATGGGGCATTAAAACAAAAGGCATGCTTTACGTTTTATATTTGTTTGAATTTCTAAATCACTCATACGTATGAGTGGAATAAATAAAAAGTAGTGTAGGTCAGTATATTTTTAATATTAGTTTATATATTAATATGTTATATGTAATATATTGTATTAATTAAATTAATTAATAACATGCAATATATTATATTAATTAAATTAATTAATAATATGTAATATTTTATTAATTTAATTAAAATTTAAATATCATTTAGATTAATATTGATTAGTTTTTAATTAGATTAAATTTGTTTATGAATCGCTAATTAGATATCAGTTAATTAGATTAATAAATAGGTTATTAATAATTAATTTAGTTTATAATTAACAATTAATTTAGAACTAATTAAAATTCTAATTTAGGATATAACTTTTAATGAGAATTTTGATTTTTAGCCCAGCAACAGAATTTCCAGATTCGTGCCAGATTTGATCCATCAATTTTGGAGGCTCATAAATTGAGTTTTACTTGGCCAAATGAGGCCCAGGATAGCTCATTGGAAAGAGAAAATCAAGGAGAACATTTCGGAACAGGTTTCACCAACAGATTTAATCATTTATTGGGTCAAAAATCAGGCAGAAGATCAGGCTCCGAATTTTGAAAACGAAATCAATTTTATGAGTTATTTTCTTCAATTTCATTTGTCCAAAGCCTCTTCTAATTGCAGATCCATTGGTCAATGATATCATTTGCCAATCAAACCATTCCAAGCATCAATACAGAGCTTATATTTTATTTTCAATTATTTCTTTAAATAGAATTTGATTGGATTTGATTTAATTGCCAGAAATGATATTTTGATTGCATTTTAATTTATTTTGATTTCTTTTGCAGGAAAACAGTGGAAGAAATATGGAAAAAAGAATCTCAATCAATGAGAATGCTCCAACAATTGAAGATCAGGATTTTTGAGCAAGTAATATTGGATTTAACAGATTTTCTCTTCAACAAACTCTTCTTTCAAGAATTCCTTGACAAATATTATAAATAACAGATTGCAGAATGTAAAAGGGGCTGCTCTCCTCTGCAATTTTAGATTTCTGAAAGCACTATTGTAATAGGAATTTAGAGTTGTAGGAGAAATGAGAGAAAATCTTAGATCCGGGGATTATTGAGGATTTTTCCTTTGTATCTTGAATTATGTGTGAGAGGTATAGTTTGCACTATTGTGGCTCTAGTTTTGAAGGCAGAAGTTCAAGCAATGTAAAGGGCTATTGGAGACCAAGGACAGAGAAATGGATGCAATAAATTGGTATTTCTAATACTATTGTTTCAAATATCAATTTTAATTTTATGGTGATAGGAATGTGTCATTTTATTCATGTTTGTGCACTATTGTCAATATGGGTAATTTGTCTCAATCTTGTTATTATGTATATCTGTTTTTATGGATTAATTTATCATTTTTGAGTAACTATTTACTCTGAAATCTGTCTTATGAAACCGATTTATTGAATGGTAATGTGTTGTGAACTATTTCCACATATCATTATTCAATTATTGGATTTATTTATTTGTTAATCAATATCATTTTTGTGAACTACTTCCTAGAATGTTATTGATTTATTCTTTCAAGTTTTAAGGTCTCAATAGAATGTGTTTTAGTAACCATAATATTAGTTAATTGAACTATTTCATTAACTTGATATTCATTATAAACAAGACATATTTAAATCCCAATATTTTGATGATCTTGCTCTTAGTTGGGTTAGATCTATATCTGCCTAATTAAGATAGGATTTAGATTAGTTTTTTTTGCTTGCATCATAGAATAAGCTTGCATTTAGAGTAAATTCTACATTCTTTTAAGTCCTCTTCTCAAAGAGGCAAAACTTTAGTTGTGGCTTAGCTGAACCCAAATCAGCTTAAGGGTCATTCTCTTGCCTGATCAGCAAGAAGAAGTGATCTGATATCCCTGTGTATTGGTAGTTAAAGATACATCATAAACCAATAGCGATAGGGAGAAGGTAATTGGACCTAGTTAAACCAGTCGGAGCCACCACACCAAACGGAAAATGAGCTGCTTTAAGGTCCAGACTGGGTGCTTATCCCCCAATGTTGTTGCAGCGATTTTCGAGGCATCAACATTTTTGGCGCTAGAAGGAGGGCCTGAGATTTTTTGTCTATTGGAGTCTTTTCAATTTTAATATTTTATTTATTGCGATGGCTTCTCTCAAACTTCCAATTTGGAGTTGTATCCATGGACGTGCATCCTCCAATACCCCACCCGAAGTGGTAAGACTCTTGTCTCAGGTAAAATTCAATGGTAAGAGAAATTCTTCTGCTTTTAATCATGTCTTTCAATTTATTCAAAATGTTTCAAATTATGACTTTCAAGGAATTGATGAAGGCATCTTATGTAGAATTTTTACTTTCACATTTGCGGCAAAAGCCAGAAGCTGGTATAGAACTCTTCCAGTTGCTTCAATCCACAGCTAGGATCAATTTGTCACAATTTTCATTTGTAAATTTGACGACTACGATTATGAACAGGTACGTGAGGAAATTGAATATCTACAAAGGTTTGAAAATGAGTCTGTTAATGATTTTAATATTCGATTTCATTTGAATTGCTTAAGATTTAAAGACGAAGATAAACCTACGGAAGAAGAATCATTAGATTGGTTTGAATATATTTGTTCTCTTCCAACCATTCCCAATCCATATGAAATTGATTCAAGCTTTGTTCCATCCCCTTCTAATATAAATGAGAATCCCAATTTGGATGTGCAAATAAATTGTGATGAAGCGGTTTCAAAAAGCTTGGAAAATATTTCCATTCAAATGCAAGAAGACAACAACAACAATTTTGGAGAAAAAGCCGCCTTGAAATTTGAAAGCTACTTTGAAGTAAATTCGGAAAATCAAATCGCAAATCAGCAAGTACAACCAGTAATCAAAATGCAAACTGTTGTACAAACTTCTGAATTTCCCCATGATGAGCAAATGCCAAAATCAGAGAAGCAAAACAACATTCTTCAAGAAAGCATATGCACGCAAATGAATGATCTGAAATCTGAAATTTTCAATGAGCATAATGCATAAGAGTTCTCAAACAGAGACAATTTTAAATGCATTGTTTTAGGTTTACATTTTTCCTTTTATCCTGATATTTTCAATGATGGTAATATTTTTCCTCTTGGTATTAATGATATTCCAGAAATTAAAGAGGATGATTTAAAAGAATTACCATTAAATTTTTATCAAGATAAAGTAACAGTAATTGATCATTCTTTTGCCACTGATGAACATGATATTTTTGTTCCTCCTTGTTTATATATATTGGATGAAATTGAAAGGAATTCTACAGAATCTTGTGAGGTCATTTATGATGATTACTTTGATATTGAGGATGTTTATTTCAATTTTTCTCAAGATAATCCTCATGATAAAATTCAAATAACATCTATAAATGAGGAACGTTTCAATGTAGAAATTATTCCAACCAATCCTCATTTTAGAGTAGCAAATTATCTTCATGATTTCATTGTTCAAGAAAACATTCCAATTTATTATTCATATCATGATCAAACTCTCATTCCTACTCATAATCATAATTCGTTTTCTAATTCACAAGTTGGAATTCAAAAATTTTCAAATTCCATAATTCTGGCCAATCCTTGTGAAAATGAAATCATTTCAAAACGATTCCAATTGTGCTGTAACATTAGTTGTACAAATAGTGATTTCATTTTAGTTTTTATTTCTCAGCTATTTTGTTTAAATTTAAATTTATTTTCTGATTTTATTTTGCAAAATTTTCACACTTTTCGCTGGCATATTGAACACCTTACTATCAAACACTCATTGATGCATTGCCCAATGGGAAAATTCAAGTTTCATATTATAATCATCAACATCAAAAGATATTAATATTCCAATTTAAATCAATGCTAATGTTTCATCAAAAGCTTCTATCTTTTCAATGGCAATGTCACCAAGAGAATGCATTTTTCCAATCTGGCCAGCAATTTAATTCAATTAATAATTTTCCATTTCATTTGAAAGATTTCCATTTATTTTTCATTAATTTATTTGAAAAATATTTGGAAATTTTTCTCTCAAAGGAAATGGTTAGTAGCTTAACATTTGTACATAACACTAACAATTTTTTCCAGGCCTTTGAATTTGAAAACTCATATCCACAGTTCGGCCTGTCATCTCCTCTTTTGAACATTTCCCAATCATTAATGGAAATCCATCCAGATTTTTGTGATCCAATTGGTATCGAATTGGAAAGGAAATTTCATGAGAAAGAGATTTTAAATCAGTTACTAACAATAACTGTACATTTTGATTTCATATTTAATTTTATTAGTTTAATTAGATTTGTATATTTATTATTAACATTTGAACTGTACATAAACACAGGAATAAAATTGAGAAAATGGCTACACTGGAAATATGACTATACCTAGTCGTTTTCTTGTATATGGTTAGAATAGGAGTAGAATTAATTTAGTTAGCTTGTTTTATGTAGTTAATTTATTTGCATTAGTTCTGTAGATTAAAAAAATAAAACAAAGCAATCAACCTTCTCATACATGTTCAATGGAAACATTTTTCCTTGTCATAAAATATTAATTCTTGCTTTCCTTTTTGAAATTTCTTATAGCGATTTCTCTACTCTGTCTATTTTGAATAATGTCTTGATTAAATTCAATTAAAGTTGCACTTGGTATCGATTGCCTCAAAGCCACTTTTATTCATTTCGATATTTCCTTCTAACATTTTCTTGTGAAATTTATATGGAAAGGATTTGAGGATATAAAGCTTCATGATCACATTATCCCATGAAATGTATGACTGTCTATGATAAACTTAATTCTAATTCAATCATTATTAGTCAGTCTAACCTGTCATGGTAATCATATGAACTTCATATTATCTTCCTCGGAATTTGCCAAAAGCTGATCTTAAGGATGCCCATTTTGCCGAGTGCACACATTTAAATTTGTTTTGATATTTTTCTACAATTAGTGGATTAATCTCATTTTAACCTTTAGTTTATTATCTGATGTTGTAAAACGGATCATGTTTATTTACTAAAGGCATTATTGAACAATCACTATAACAATACAGATTTTTCTCAAGATTAAATCATAATGAGCAGAGGTGATAAATTGTTGTTTTACTTTGAAAGGGAAGCATAGTTTCATATTTATTTCTGGTAAATTTTATATTCCATGAACATGAATGATTGATTTCATTTAGGTTGATTGCACACTTAGATTTAGAATAAATAATGAGATGATTTTAATCAACGGAAGAATTTGAAGATTTATCAGGTAAAATTTACAGACAAATTCCTTTCAGGTACGCATTTACAACTTTATTCTCATCCATTATTAATTCACCTTTTCCTTAGTTTATTTTTGATTTGTGTTCTGTTTTATTTGCAGGTTTTTATTTCTTTTCAAGACTTGAAGTAAGCAACAAAATCATTTCAAATTTGCAAACAGGTTCAGGGGAATTCAATTCTGATTCATTAGAATTCAAGCATTTTTGTAGCTTTGCTTTCATTCATTAAAAAACCCAATTTAAATTTCAAGAAATATCATAAGACCATTCGCATCATAAGATTTCATCGGAAGTAGTTCTTAGTATTTTCTCTTGATAACAAATTATTCATCAAAGACCTCTGATGTATTATCTTACTCATATGCCATATTGCATTTCGCATATCAGAGCTTTCCAAGTGAAGTATACTTCCATGAACATGAATCGCCGATCTCCGATAATCGAATTTACCGATATTATGATAAAAACATAATTCTGGACCCGATATGAAATTCAAATCAAATTCATAAAATATCGCGTCCGTTCAATCGCAATAATGGTAAGAGCATAACTTTAAAAGGATCGATGTCTCGGATCCGATATGTTATCAAATTTTCATCATAAAATTATCGGGTCCACTCTTCATCGCAGATCGGCATATTGAGAATTGTTATATCGTGCGCTTAAGATTGCCGATCGTGATCGCCGATTAGTTATGTCATTCATCGCATCGCCGATATCGCAATCGCTTCCTTGCAGTTTTATTTATGGCCGATATCTCGGATCTGATATGTTATTGAAATCCCATCATAAAAGTTATCGGGTCTACTCTTCATCGCATATTAGCATCGCAAAAAAATATACTGTGTTACATCGGGTACCGAAAGTTTGCCGGTTGCCGATTAAGCTACGTCATCCATTTCATCGCCGATATTGCAATCGTTTCATCACATTTTTACGCTCACATCACTTCTCTGAATCTACAATGTGCATTTTGTGATGTGGGAAGCACGATGCAATTGATTCTCCGATCTCCGATATAATATTTCTTTAATGATGCGATCGCTTCATTTCATTGCACATGTTCTTATCGACAATTTTCCATTGCAATCTCCGATGCAATATCTTCCAATGCATGCCTTTGAGCCATTAACATTTAATCGATATATGGCATGGTAACAAAAGTGAAGTCTTGCAAATTAAAATTCAAGCATGGTGAAGAGACATTTGATGTGAATCATCCGATACAGCGATGTGTTATTTTAAAAGCGAGCTTGGGTAACCACTATGGTAAGAAAGCAGTTAATGACGAATTTGCAGTACATTTAAATCATTTTGATATATTTCAGTTTCAAATATATAATTCTATAATTAAAAATGGAATTCAAGACCTCTCTATCTTCATATTTAAATTTTATTATCTTAGATTTGGTCTTGATTCCGAACTATTTATAAAATCATGGAGTTTATATAAAACTAATAATATTTTGAGAAACAGTCATTACTGCAAATTCTCATTCTCATTTCTGATGCATTTGTTTTAATTTCAACTCCCTTGAGCATTAAGCATTCCATTTTTACATTTTACTGCTTGCTTTAGTGTAAGTAAAATAAATAATGATCTTGGGTTATAGGATTTTGGTTAGTTTGGCTTCTTCATGTTTTTAATGTTAACTAAAATAAGAAGTCAGCTAGTTTGGAGAAACTGATACCTTTCAGGTAAGATCAAAAGAAATTATTCAATGGTAAGATTCATGTACCCACTTTCATTAATTTCCATTTCATCACTCTAGTTTCATTTTTGTTTTTAAATTATGTTGATATAAAACTTTGTTTTGCAGCTCTTCATAAAAATTTTCAATCTTCTGCCGAATCATATTTTCAAAGTCCATACTCTTCTTCTGGCTTTATTTCAATAAGCAGCGATAATCTTCATCGAAACAACTACACCAGGAAGTTTCTGAACCTTTAATCTGTTTCTTTAAGCATTCCTTTTTTAGAAAATGATTAAGATGATGCTTGGAGACAAGAAGATTCATATCAAACAGAAATTATTCATTGTGTCTAAATTTTACGATCACTGTTATCTAACAATGGTCAGGATACGTGGAGAAAAATTGTTAATAGTCACCTATTACCTTTTTCTTAAATCTCTTAGTAAAGTTTGATTTTCTTATTATAAAAGTAGACATACTTAAGGAAGAGATTACCAATCAAGAGAAGTTGGAAAAATATCATAAAATCTGAAAATTTCTTTTTCATCAAATTGTAATCATTTCAAGATTTCAAAATTTTATTAAGATCTTTCAGAGTTCTATTATCAGTCAAGAAAAGTTATTTATAACCAAGTAAAGACACTTTACAGCAAAACACCTTCAACTTTGAAATTGTCATTCTTAACTCTTAAGGAGTCAATGATTCTCCCTGTCCCCAAGAGTCTTATTTTTCTAGAGTATAATCCAGAAATATATTTAAACTTAAAAGATAAGAGGTCTCATCATGAGCCTGCTTACCATGATCATAGGGGAATAATAGGCTGACATTACCAACACTGCTAAACAAACCATTGTAATGGCTTATGATTGCAAACAATTATAAGACAAGGGGTCTCATCACGAGCCAGTTTGTTTAGTCCAATTATAGCCAGTGAATGGCATTGTCAACTATCTGGCCACCAAACCAGGACAATGGCTTTTAAGATTTATAAAAAGAAAAAAAAATTCAAAAAAATTCAAAAAAATAAAAATATATAAATAAATAAGCATATATAAATGGATTTATCTCTCGATCAATAATTCTTAAACAGATGGGATTCTGAATCATTTATGATTAAAAGGTAACCCTGTTGAAACTATAGATGTTCGCTGGCAGCATTGGCTCTACCTATGACAAAGGAGTATATTTAAAAGCTAAGCTGTAAAGTGGCTCCTGTTTTATCTCTACAACTAATTAAGGACTAATATAGAGTTTTGAAATATTTTAATTTATGAGAAATTTTGTGGAAAATTACACTTAGATGATTCTTGTTTTTATTAAGATTAATGAACCTAGTTAAGCATTCCAAAAAATAATTTTCTCTTCTTTAATTATTTTTACTTTAATTTTAGGAAAATCTCATTCATATCAAAGAGAGATAACTGGTTCTTCTCCCGTGTGTCGCTATTTTTGTGGTAAAAACACAACCCCCCATTTTTGTCTTGCTCAACTCAAATAATGGGGACTCTTTCTATAAAATTTTTGGCTAAACACCTTTTTGGATTTTTATTTAGTTGATTTCCCTACGCTTTTGTTAATTTTTAGTTTTCTTTGGATTCTTGTTTTGATTGCTTTGTTAGAATCGATTTTTTATAAGCTTCACATTGACGCTTGTTTCGCCTCATTTGGTCAACTGGTTTGAAAATAACACTCCTTTGAAAGTCTGATTATTTATGTAGCCTGGGTTAAAAATGCTTAAAATGTACAATATTGTATTTTGTAGATAAATTAGTTTAATAATGCATTCATTTTAAATATTAACCTGTAGTGAGTTTTTACTAACATTTTTCCATATAGCCAAATCATGAAGCAACCGGATTTTAGTAATTTACTCCAATAAATTATTAATCTCGAAAAATCATAATTTCAAAGGGGCTATAATTTATTTTTCATTTTATTAAAAATAGTTTTAGTTTATAAAATAAACCAAAATATAAAAAAATTAATCTTAATATTAAATCTTAAATTAATTAAATTAATTATTATTTAAAATATAATTAATTTAATTAAATTAAAATTTAATATATTAAAAATTATAAAAGATAAATTTTAATTGCATCGGGAGCTTTCAAATGACATGTTTTTAAAAACCCCGATGGACTCATACCCTCCCGATGCCGATTGTCGATATCGCATCGGAGACTTTGGCATTATAACACTTTTGAAAACCCATACACTCATTCCCCGATCCGATAAGCCAAGCTGTGTTGCATTAAGCAAAGGGGCATTAAAGCATAACTATTTTAATACATACCAAGCCCCCCGATGCGATATCGCATTGGGGACTTTGACATTGTAACATATTTAAGAACCCCGATACCCTCACTTCCCCGATCAACGATAAAGCATGAGGCATGGGGCATTAAAACAAAAAGCATGCTTTAGATTTTATATTCGTTTGAATTTCTAAATCACTAAAGTAGTGTAGGTTAGTATATTTTTAATATTAGTTATATATTAATATGTTATATGTAATATATTGTATTAATTAAATAATTAATATATGTTAATATATTATAATAATTAAATTAATTAATAATAATTAATATTTAAATTATTTAATTAAAATTTAAATATCATTTAGATTAAATATTGATTAGTTTATAATTAAATTAAATTTGTTTATGAATCGCTAATTAAAATATCAGTTAATTAGATTAATAAATAGGTTATTAATAATTAATTTAGTTTATAATTAACAATTAATTTAGAACTAATTAAAATTCTAATTTAGGATATAACTTTTAATGAGAATTTTGATTTTTAGCCCAGCAACAGAATTTCCAGATTCGTGCCAGATTTGATCCATCAATTTTGGAGGCTCATAAATTGAGTTTTACTTGGCCAAATGAGGCCCAGGATAGCTCATTGGAAAGAGAAAATCAAGGAGAACATTTCGGAACAGGTTTCACCAACAGATTTAATCATTTATTGGGTCAAAAATCAGGCAGAAGATCAGGCTCCGAATTTTGAAAACAAAATCAATTTTTTGAGTTATTTTATTCAATTTCATTTGTCCAAAGCCTCTTCTAATTGCAGATCCATTGGTCAATGATATCATTTTCCAATAAAACCATTCTAAGCATCAATACAGAGCTTATATTTTATTTTCAATTATTTATTTAAATAGAATTTGATTGGGTTTGATTTAATTGCCACAAATGATATTTTGATTGCATTTGAATTTTTTTTTTATTTCTTTTGCAGGAAAACAGTGGAAGAAATATGGAAAAAAGAATCTCAATCAATGAGAATGCTGCAGCAATTGAAGATCAGGATTTTTGAGCAAGTAAAATTGGATTTAGCAGATTTTCTCTTCAAAAAAGTCTTCTCTCAAGAATTCCTTGACAAATATTATAAATAACAGATTGCAGAATGTAAAAGGGGCTACTCTCCTTTGCAATTTTAGACTTCTGAAAGCACTGCTGTAATAGGAATTTAGAGTTGTAGGAGAAAGGAGAGAAAATCTTAGATCTGGGGATTATTGAGGATTTTCCCTTTGTATCTTGAATTATATGTGAGGGGCAGAGTTTGCACTATTGTGGCTCTAGTTTTGAAGGCATAAGTTTAAGCAATGTAAAGGGCTGTTGGAGACCAACGACAGAGAAATGGATGCAATAAATTGGTATTTCTAATACTACTATTTCAAATATTAGTTTTAAGTTTATGGTGACAAGAATGTGTCATTTTATTCATGTTTGTGCACTATTGTCAATATGGGTAATTTGTCTTAATCTTGTTATTATGTATCTCTGTTTTTATGGATTAATTTCTCATTTTTGAGTAACTACTTACTCTGAAATCTGTCTTATGAAACCGATTTATTGAATGGTAATGTGTTGTGAACTATTTCCACATATCATTATTCAATTATTGATTTATGATTTGAGTAATCAATATCATTTTTGTGAACTACTTCCCCAATTATTGGTTTATTATTTCATTTAAAGGTCTCAAAGAATGTGTTTTGGTAACCAAAAATCAGGTAATTGAACTACTTCATTAACTTGATATTCATTATAAACAAACATATTTAAATCCCAATATTTTATATCTTACTCTTAGTTGGGTTAGATCTTATCTGCCTAATTAAGATAGGATTTAGATTAGTCTTTGCTTGCAATCTAAATAAGCTGCATTTAGAGTAAATTCACATTCTTTTAAGTTCCTCTTGTCAAAGAGGCCAAAACTTTAGTTGTGGCTTGGCTGAACCCAAATCAGCTTAAGGGTCATTCTCTTGCCTGATCAGCAAGAAGAAGTGATATGATATCCCTGTCTATTGGTAGTTAAAGATACATCATAAACCAATAGCGATAGGGAGAAGGTAATTGGACCTAGTTAAACCAGTCGGAGCCACCACACCAAACGGAAAAGGAGTTGCTTTAAGGTCCGGACTGGGTGGTTATCCCCCAATGTTGTTGCAGCAATTTTCGAGGCATCAATACCTCCATGATCTGCTAAATCCTGCAACATACCTCAATCTGCCTAATCCAATTATTAAGCTTCTATGCGTTACTTTCATCATTAAACATGTGAAGATCAAATTTAACATCTAATTTAAAGAAAAGTTTCTTAGATGCATCCTTTGAATTTCTATGATTATGGTGGTGAGAGGAAGGAGAACCTTCACTCGCTGAAGGATTAGCAGGGGGTTGTTCTCCACCGTTCCCATGTGCTGAGCCTTGTTCTTCTGGGTTTCTCTCCTCTGCTTTCTCTAGCCTTAAAACTAACTGACTGATATTCTCTGCCATTGAATAGAAGGTCTTGCAGAAATTGTGCTCCTCTTCAAGATGAGCTTTATATTTTTCCATGTTTCTCCTTCGATGTGCATGCCCCTCTTCGGGATCGAAAGGCTCTAATTCCACTTTGCCTCTTCGGATTACATCTCTTGTTAGCATACAAACATGCAACTCACATCTAAAAAGACATGCTCCGATACCACTTGATCCAGGGATCTTTTGCTTATAGATGTATGGAAAGAATCACATGTAGAAAGTGCAGCTTAACACAGAAATTTAATGTGCATACCAAGAAAGAAGAAAGAACACATAAAGGCACAACAAGAAGACAACAAGACTTGATAACGGAGTTCTTCCAACTCGGACTATGTCTTTGGGCCCTGCTCGATCAATGGGGAGGCCTTCATATATTAAATGGCATGAAAAGAAGAGAATTGCAATCACCAGTTACATAAAAAGAGGCTTATACCTCCATTCTAGAAAATGGCTATGAAATGGAGACCTCAGATGGAGAAATGGACAACACCAATGTGCCTGTGGCTTTGAGAGGGGCTAAAAACATATAAAACTTGTCCAAATCAGATAAAATACACTATCGACCACCTGAAACCTCTCCTGCCTTGAACTACATGCTGAAAAGCTTCTCTCCCATCCCTTTTCCAATCATTGGGCTTTTATAATGTTGGATTTGTGACAAGGCCGCTTCAAAATCAGAGTTTTTTTGTTTATAATAGAGGTCATTTAGATGGAAGGGTTGGTGGGTGCAACAAACCTTAAAAATAGTCCTTTTTTCATTCCAAGCGATAATACATAAGGAAACATTAAAAAACCAAACCACCGGACTTCAAAATATATTAAATTGGATCCATAAACCCATCGGGTCTCGTTCCCCTATTGCAATCGGCATATCGTTGGTGCGCTAGTCCTGTTAACAAGGGATTGTCGCCCGTCGATCATCGATCTGCTGATATAGGAATATTGCATCGGCCTTATTGCATCGCTACCATCTAGGGGTCTTGGTCATATCCATTAGGTTTCTCCGACCCGATCATCCCGATATCACCAATGTCGATCCGCCGATCTGATCGCTCCTCCGATCGCCGATGCTAACCACTTAATTGTAGGTCTTAGTCCCGATATTGGCCATTGCTTGCCCCCGATTGCGATTAGTCGGAGATCACTAATTGGGGTTCTTGTTCGAATTCCTTAAGTCCACCCCTTTGTCTTCTCCGATTGTGATTTGCCTTCTAAAGGCTTTAAGTCCATTTTTAAGAGAAAATGCCTCATTTTCAAAGGAACTAAGGAAAACTCTTTCTACCACAACTTCATCATCCGGACTCGGCTTGGAGTACCGTTCGCACCGTTGGAATCAGGGCGATGAGCACTTTGATCTGATGTCAGGATATTTTCTTTTCTGCCACTTTGAAATTTTAGTTTTTCCATGCCATTGTATTTGAAGATTCACCTAGATCATAATTGTAGCCAAAACCCCCACCTTCGGTTCAAGCATGACCCATAAGGATGCCCAATCTTGGCTAGACAATTGGGGGATAAAGGAGGAGATCATTTTGGAGAATAAGGATAATATTAAGAATATTATTACTTCCAAATTTAAGGATAAGTTGTGGGATGATAAGGAGCTAGAGGAAAAACTTAAGCTAAGGTATTATAAGGAGGTGATCAAACCCAATCTTGATAACCAGAATTATCTCTATGTCTTGACCAATGTTAAGAGGAAAAACCAATTCTCATGAGCTTCAAAGTAAAATCTAGTCAATTCCCAAAATACCTTGGGACAAGAGGGTTGAAAAACATATGTTCTAGTTTTCAAAATCTTTTCCACTACCAACCTTCTTGACTGGTTAAGTAAAAAAAAATAAGGTGATATAGGAATGCTTCTCTCCCTTATTTTCCATCATAGAAATAAAATATTAAAGAATCTCAGCCAATCTCTTAATTTCTTAAGGTTTGATAGACCACATTGGTCTTAATTAAATTAAAATTCTAAAATGTTTATTCAACTAATTAATTAAATTACATATATTTTTATTATTATTAGTTATTATAAAAGAATTAATATATGGTTTAAACATGTATATTGATATAGCAAAAGTGTGAGATCACTTTTCCTTTGTAAATCTCCCCACTCTTACAATGGAAGACCAACGTAACATGCCATGCTTCGAATTTCCCACTTGTACTCACTAATTTGGAGGTCAGGATTAACATGCCACACCAAAAACCACAAATTATGTTGATTGGTTCCAAAACCAACCAAGCTTGTGTTAAGAAATTCACTGCATAACATAAATAATTACTGAGAGGAATAAATATAAAAATAACCAGCCACAACCATAAACACATAAACACAAATGTTTATCCTGGGCAAAACCCAACCTAATAAGATCTCATTAGCATTGGCCAAAACCCTGGCCAATCCGACCAAGTGAGCCTTCACCGCTTATCTCCAAGTCTTGCATTACAATGAAGTCCTTCCAGCCTTTTATAAGCTCCATTACATATAATACCACGGGCATAATATTATGGGTGCACAATACCATGTGCCCCAAAACCATCACTGTTTAACTTGGTCAACTTTGACTCTATCCCAAGTCAAGTTTACCTAACAACTTGGAGGGTCCCACCGAGTTCAAGGTTTCAGACTACGAATGAGGTCGGGGTCGAGGCAGAGTTGGGATTCTCACCTAAATCTTAAATGTCTGACATCCTTGAAGCTTGACTAAGGTTTGGTACCGACTTATTTGAATCTTGACCAGACGTAACAGTCCTCGTATTTTTGCTCAAATCGAATGCCCTGTAGGCTTCTCTCATTATGGTTCCACCCTTTTGGAACCTGAACCCCAATCTCTCCAAATATTCCACTACTTTGATCTCCTTTCCTTCTTAATTTAACAAGAGTTATTGCCAACTCCAATTCACCTATGTAATATGTCAATTTTGCAGCCTCAATTTATTCAATATTTGGATTGAAATTTTCTCCTCCATACTCTCTCGATGGCTCATTCAGGCCAATACATAGTCTGATTCATTCATCTAGCTCCTCCTCGATGTATTGAATTTCTCGACCTTTCCAACTTCTGCATCCAAGTGAGAAAATGCATTATGCCCAAGTACACTTTGCTCACTGTAATTACTCTAATATTTGAGGCTTTTCCCGTTCAACCATATCCATTTTCGAGGCTTTCATCCATGGCTAATCCACACTCAGACAATCATTCTACGAATGAAATTAAATCATGGATTGAATATGCATTGAAATCAAAAAGTATGTGTACCCACCATATGCAGGGTTTCGCTGCAGATATGCAAACATAATGAATAAACACCAATGATGACTTAATAGTCAAATTTCATTAAAACACACAAGATAATATTTACTAGGGAAATCACAATGGGTTACTGCATGAGCTCCCTCGACCCTGTTCAACCTTTATTCCTTCCTTTTCGTTTAACCAACAACAACAAAAACTATTTAGAAAGAGAAACTGATACATACAATGGGCCTCTAAACAAGAGCTTGTGTGCCAACAAGGTCTCCCAAATGCCATTTGTTTCCTGTTCTAGAATTAGCATAACAATCCACATTATAGCTTCCCCAACAAACAAGGACACATGAACAAACTAAAACTTGTCCCTATACTAACTCCATAACAACTTGATTAAGAATAATTACTATGCAAATGATTTATGGGGTCTCTTCGTTTTCAATATTTTTTCTGGTTCAATCTTGGGACCTGTAGGTTATGAACCCACAAACTCAGCTCATCCTCACTTCCACTGCAAAAAAATAACAACCTTGTGGTCTACATGTAACATTAATTCATCAAACAAAGTGAACATATCAATGCATCAAGCCATAAATGCATTAAATCACCATGCACATTAACATAATCACATAAACTAGGCATTAAAATTAACTTACTTTCTGTGCTATTATATGTCTCCTCAGCGAGTCTAATAATCATCCAATTGACCACCTATTTTCAATGCCCAAAGGCTACAATTTATAGAGGAAAATACAATATTGTGGATCATTTCAAGATCCATGATCTTCTCCGTAAAGCTCTCAACATGATCCTCTCCACAAAGCACTCAACATGGACATTTTTCACAAATCTCTTAATAAATTTCTAAGATACCTCATGGATCTGATTTTTTAAGATTTTTAACAAATCCCTTGCCTTTAGATGTGGTTTTTCTCATTTTTGCCTTCTATGAGTGGTTCTTGTTGTTTTTTCGGAGGATGGGTCGATGCTTCTACATCATACTCCCAAGGTACAAAAATTTATGACCTCCTAGTCATATGCTTTCTAGTCTTCTTGTAACAGATTCAACTTGTGAGCTGCAACACGCCTCTGCAGTAACAATTCTCCACCATGCTACGTGATGCCTCACCAACCTTACCCCTGAGTTTGGGCTCTGAGCATCTCCCTGGTTCTTTCCTCTAGAATCAATTGGGCACTCCTTGCTCTAGGCTACTGTGAATCTTCTCACCTTCCTCTATTGTCACTTGCATAGAGAAAAAAAAACTTTTACCAGATCTTCAATCAAGTTGTACCTTATTATACTACTTCTCCTCCACACTACACAATAGAATCTTCTGCACTCTGATGCCACTTTGATGCAAATGATTTATGTGGTCTCTTTGTTTTCAATATTTTCAGTCATTTGATCTTGGTACCTATGGGTTATGAACCCGCAAACTCAATTCATCCTCGCTTCCACTGCAAAAACTTAACAACCTTGTGATCTACATGTAACATTAATTCATTAAAAAAAGTCAACGAATCAATGCATCAAGCCATACATGCATTATATCACCATGCACATTAACATAATCACATAAACTAGGCTTAAAATTAACTTAATTGCTATGTTATTACATGGAACCTCGGTGGGCCTAATATTCATCCAATTTACCACCTCTTTTCAATGCCCAAAGACAACAATTTATAGAGGAAATTACAATATTTTGGATCATTTCAAGATCCATGATCTCTAGAAAATCCTGTAGATTCACAAGGTAATGCAATTTGCTAAAGCAAAAGACAAGAATATACTTCTACTCTTTAGATTGGAAGCCCATAAATATCGAGCAAACAATAATCAATAGAGGAAGAGAATCAAAGGCACTTAACATAATAAATATATGAGGAAAGCCATAGCTCAAAACCCCACTATTTGTTATGTATTAATCCAGAAAATAAAGATGAAATTATAAATCTTGTTCTCTCTAGAACAATCCCATCACTCAAATTCAATATCTAACTCATAAGCAAGCTAAAGGCCAAATATTAGCCTCTTCACAAGCTCTCCAAGTCTCTATTCCACTGTGTAATTCCTATGAAGGATAGCTTGTATTTAAAGGGAAATAAAGCCTCTAAAAATAGTGCAATCCCTCAAGGATCAGTTCCTAATTGCATGCACTATCAATGCAACTCAGAAAAATCTAAAACAAATAGTACATTGTCCCTGCACTCTGGTCTCAACTGGGTCTTTCTCAGAGTTAAAATGCATGAGTTTTTGATGAGTAAATATTCAATTAATTAGAGTAGCATTGGTGGAGTTCATTAGTGTCACCATTAACTGTTAAGTCACTATTAGTCCTCTCAATTAGTTTGAGAACTAATTTAACTGAACTGACTCATGAAACTGAGTCTTCTATTTTACAACTCACAATTAACTCACACTAGACTCCTACAAATTAGGGAGAACATATACATGACTTCCAAAATACTTCCAACTCAAATTTCCTAAGTTAAGTAAGTTTAATAAACTTAATTTAACTATTTTAAGTTGTTATGAGAATATAATTCAAATTTAATTCACAGTTTAATTCAAGGAAGAACTAAACTAGCATTTCTTGTTGCCATTTCTCAGCACTCCCTCTCAACAAGAAAGGGATTATCAACTACCCCAATCCTGTCTCTGTGAAACTCAAATTTACATCTTGACAATGCCTTTGTCAAGATGTCAGCATTTTGCTCCTCCATGGGAATGTAATCTAACAACATGATACGCCTTAATACACAATCTCTAAGATCATGATATCAAATATCAATATGCTTAGACCGATCATGAAAGACTGCATTTTCAGATAGTTTGATACAACTCTGATTATCACAATAAATCACTGTCAGATCCATCTGTTGACTAAACAAACCAACCAATATATTCCTCATCCAGATAGCCTCACATGCTACTTGACTTGAAGCCATGTAATATGCCCCTGCCGAACTGAGTGCAACTGATCTCTTTTTCCTGCTATACCAAGAAACTTCCGCTGACCCAATACTAAAGATCCCTCCTGATGTGCTCTTCCTGTTGGATGAACTCGCTGCTCAATCAGCATCAGTGAAGCCTTGAAGCTTCACTCCCTCTGTCTATCTATATCATAACCCAAACTGAGTAGTGTCTCTGACGCATCTCAATACATGCTTTGCCGCCTTCCAATACAACTTGGAAGGCCTAACCATCGCTTGACTAAGTTGGTTTGTTGTATAGCACATATCTAGTTGTGTGTTCACCAAGTACATGAGTGAACCCACAAGCTGCATATAAACAGTAGCTTCCACTACTCTCCCTGAAGTAGCACCCTCCTTCCTCCAGTTACCAACTAGAAGAGTCTCCATGGGTTTACTTCTCTCCATGCAGAATCTTCTAAGTATCCCATTGGAATACTTTCCCTAATATACAAACAAATTCCCATCTCCTTGCCATACCTCCATGCCAATAAAGTAATGCATGAGCCCCATGTCCTTCATCTCAAACTCTCTTGCAAGGTCCTCCTTGCAAGATTTGATGAGCTTCTCATCACTTGTCAGTATGAGATCATTTACAAAAATTACAATGATAAAAAACTTACCTTCCACCACTATGTGATACATGTTCACATCCGCTTCACTCTTCGTGAAACCCAACCCAGTGAAGTAGCTATCTATCCTGGTATACCAAGCACTGGGTGATTGCTTCATCCCATACAATGCTCTCTTGATTCGGCACACATGCAACTGACTGTCGAAGGTTTCAAAACCTTTGGGATTCTCTATGTACACCTCTTCCTCAATCATGCCATTGAGGAAGGCATTCTTTACATCCATATGATGGGTCTTCCAACCCATTTGTGCTGATAGTGCCAAAATAGATCTGATTGATGAGTACCTTGAAACAGGAGCAAAGGTCTCATCATAGTCAATCCCCTCTACCTGTGAAAACCCAGGAGCCACAAATATCGCCTTATGATTCTCCACACTACCATCTGCAGCTTGCTTTACCTTGTAAAGCCAACGGGAGCTCACAATTAACTTGTCCTCTGGTCTCGGGACCACATCCCAAACACTGTTTTGAACTATGGAGTCATACTCCACCATCGCATCAACCCAAATTGGTTGCTACATTGCTTCCTGAAAGGAAGATGGCTCAGTCACAACACATGCACCCATAAGTTCCATGTATCTAGTGTACCTATCTAGTGACCTTCTCTGTCTGCACTAAGAATAGGGTTCTCCCACATTCTCCCATGCATCATCCAACAATTTGTCAGCCTCTCTAGTGCACTTTCTTCCCTCTCTAGAAGACTCTGCCTGAATGGAATTCTCCACTCTCTGAACCTCTGCATGTGGTTGCTTCACATCAATCTAAAGCCCCTCAACCTTAGGAGCTAAAATCTCCTCATCCACATGTAGCTCAAGCTCCCTCTTAAGGGATACTTGCATGTCCTTCTCCTCATTGAACCTGATATCCCTGCGAACCACTATCCTCTAACTAGTTGGCATGCACACTCGATAGTTGTGGGGTGTATCAGTGTACCCCACAAAGATCCCCAACTCTGATGTTGGCTCAAGCTTCATCCGTGTATCTTTGGTCACATGGAAATAAACCAATGACCCAAAAATCCTCAAGTGACTAACATCTGGCCTCTTACCCGACTAAGCCTCCTCTTGTGGCTTCATCTCAAGTATACGATGTGGGCTACAGTTCTGAACATAAACTATCATGTTGCATGCCTTAGCTCATAAGTGTAGTGGTAGGCCCTGATCATGAAACATCACCCTTGTTGCCCCTACTGATCAGGGGCTCATGTCCCAAGTGTCGAAAAATGCTCAAAATTGAAAGTGCTCAAAATTGGCTCGAACCTGAACGGCCGAATAGATCTCATCCTCCCGATTCCGGTGCCACAAACTGTTCAAAAAACGGTCGCCATATTTGAAAGTTATGGCAAAAAAAAAAATCGCCCAATAACCCTTAATTTTTGAATTTTCAAAAACAATTAAAAAAAAGAATATCCCACAGAATATTCCTTAGAATATTTTGTTGGGACGGACCAATCAAAGGCTGCCATGTGGCAAGCCCAGAGGCCACCACGTGGCCCCAAGATGACGTAAGCAAGTAATGGGCATATGTTAAAATTTTGGTGGGTTGGTGATTCGAACCCCCAACCTACCATGTAACAGTTCTGTGGCTTACCATTAGGCCACATAACAGAAATTTCCATATTTATGTTTTGAAAATTGCAGGCCAGGAAAATTTGGGGGGCCAACCCTCCCACGCCATATGACCACGCCCCTGGAACCGTGGGCCATAACCCCAAACGGCCAACACGAAATCCGAGAACAACCCATCCACGTGGTCACATGCAGAATTTACGGTCAGTTAACTGCAGTTCGGTTGGCGGAATTTTTGGTGGAGCGCCAAATTTGGCGGTCCCGCCATAATTGGCGGAGCTCCACTAAAGTTAGCTGGAGTCCTTTTAGGGGAAACTGGCAGTTATCATTAAATGGCCATAACTTTGGCTAGGAAAGGCGGTTTTGGAGGAATTTTTATTTTTATTTTTTTATTTTGGGTATTTTGGACGTTCTGAAGCCATTGGCATAGGTCTTTCAACCATCAGAGGTCATTTGCACAGGATTTGAAGCCGTGGAAGTTCTAGGAGCCACCAGGGCCCAATATTGTGAGAACTCTTTCAGGTTGTAGGTATCCATTAGAGGTGAACCAGTAGTCAATCCTGAAGGATTCATGTGTTCTGAATCCGATTTTACAGTCTATTTCACCTGTAGAGACTTCTATTCAGCTGTAAATTCATTTTGAGCATTTAATTAAAATGAGGACTGACCCATTTGGGAGCCTTGGACCCAGCAGACGTAGCCCAGGAAGGGTGAACTGCTTCATCAACTTCTTTTGCATCTGTGGTTGATTTATTTTGCAGAAAAAACTCGTTTTAGTGTGTTAAACAGTAAAAGGAAATATTTCTGCTATGCTTGAATGGATCATGAACAGCTGAAAACTTCATTTGTTTCTTTACCTGCAAGACATGGGAATGTTTTAAACATGTTTACTACTGAATTGAATACCTTGCAAACCTTTTTCAAGTAGTTTCAAATTCAGATCACCTACTATGGTCTTGTTCTTCCTCTCGGCAACCCCATTATGTTGATGGTTATGGGATTTCGTCAACTCTCATTTAATCCCTTCCATTGCACAAAAGTTATTAAACTTATTGGAGACATACTCACCACCATTATCAATCCATAGATAATTAATATTCTTGTTAGAATCTTTCTCTACCAATGCTTTGAACTCACAAAACTTTGTGAAAGTTTGATCCTTTTTCTACATAAAAAATACCCAACATTTACGAGAATAATCATCAACAAATATAACATAATACCTATGTTTGCCCGTGGTTGTTGTCGAGAATTGTCCACACACATCTGAATGGAATCTCTCTAGAATAGACTCTGCTCGACTGTCTCTATCTCCAAAGGAAGACTTGGTGTATTTTCCCAAAGTACAACCCTTGCATGTATCAACTTGCTCAAGCGTACCTTTGGGAAGACCGGTAGGTATTTTCTGCAATATCATCAAAGCCCCATGATGCAAGTGGCCCAATCGCCTATGCCATAACTCGCTGATGTCTTGGCTCAACATCTTTTCTGCTTTTGAACTAAAAGAAGCACAATCCTCTACCTCTATCTTATAGATATTCTGAACTTGAATTCCTATCTTCTTTACTTGACCTATGGCTATGTGTCGAAGGAACCCCTTTCCTTTCAAAAATATCACATCATAGCCTCTATCCTCAAGCATGGCAACATATACCAAGTTCTTCGTTAGTCCGGGTACATGAATAACATTCTTCAAGGTGAGTGGAGCCGCATTCTCCCTTTGAAAAGTAATAGTGCCCACACCAGTAAAACTATACTTACCATCATCACCCATGTTGATATGCATCTTGAGAACTTTCTCCTCCACTTCACTAAATAATCTTTATCGCCGGTCATGTGGAAGGAAGCTTCCCAATCTAGCAGCTTCTCCTGACCATTAACAGAGTCCTAATAACTATGCAAACTCTTTGGGAGTCCAAGAAGAGCAAGGCTCAACATATCCTCCTCGATAACCGTGATTCCAACACTTCCACATTCATCCCAACATTGAGTGAACTTGGTCAAGTACTTTGGAATCATCTCGCCTTTCTCCATCTTGATTTTACGAATTTTATCCTTCAGTGCCAACTTCCTTTAATTAATGCTATTCTGATACACGTCCATCAATGTTTTCCACATATGATGCAGGGTTTCCTTTCCATGGAGACTCGAGACAATATGATCTCGAAATCCCTCAAGGATTATCCGCCTTTCCTTCGCCACACACTTCTTCCACTCGGCTAAATTCTGTGATTTAGTAGCTTTTGGCTTAGGAATTGCTTGTTCAACAAATTCCTTCAAGCCATTGTCCTCTAGCACAACCTCCATCCTGTCCCTCCAAGCTATGAAATTTGAATTTCCTTCCAAGGCATACTCAAGCCTCAACCCATGGAACGCCATGTGCCAATCCTGAAGTATGTATGAAAATTCAACTTTCAACTATAACCCAGAAACTCAAAACTGCGAAATCTCCTCTAGAGAGTTGATTTTAAATTAGCGATATCTCCGTCATCCGAACTCCAATTCAGTCGATTTTTTTTTTTGAATTTCGGTGTTTTTTCCCAAGAAATCCATATCTGTAATTTTTTTTTTTTTTTTTTTTTTTTTTTTTTTTTTTTTTACTGAAAATTTTGCAAAGAAATTTTCAGATCTGCTCTGCAAACTCTCGGCCCAAAAGACAATCTTTCTCTGATACCATGTACAAAATCATGTATATTCACAATCTAATGCAATTTGCTAAATAAAGAGAGAAGAATATACTTCTACTCTTTACAATGGAAGTCCATAAACATTGATAAAAAATAATCAATAGATGAAGAGAATCAAAGGCACATAACACAATAAATATCTGGGGAAAGCCACAGCTCAAAAACCCACTATCTGTTTTGTATTAATCCGGAAAATCAAGATGAAATTGCAATGCTTGTTCTCTCTAGAATAGTCCCATCACTCAACAAATTCGATCTCCAACTCATAAGAAAGCTCAAGGCCAAATCTTAGCCTCTTCACAAGCTCTCCAAGTCTCTATTCCAATGTGTAATTCCTATGAAGGATAGCTTGTATTTAAAGGGAAATAAAGCCTCTAAAAATAATGCAATCCCTCAAGGATTAGTTCCTCATTGCATGCACTATCAGTGCGACTCAAAAAAATATAAAACAAATAGTACACTGTCCCTGCACTCTGGTCTCAACTGGGTCTTTCTCAGAATCAACATGCATGAGTTTCTAATGAGTAAATATTCAGTTAACTAGAGTAGCACTGGTGGAGTTCATTAGTGTCACCACTGGCTATTAACTCACTATTAGTTCTATCAATCAGTTTGAGAACTAATTTAACTGAATTGACTCATGAAACTGAGTCTTCTGTTTTACAACTCACAATTAACTCACACTGGACTCCTCCAAAGTAGGGAGAACATATACATGACTTCCAACTCAAATTTGCAAGTTAAGTAAGTCTAATAAACTTAATTTAACTATTTTAAGTTGCTATGAGAATAGAATTCAAATTTAATTCACAGTTTAATTCAAGGAGAAATTAAATTGGAAATTTTTGTTGCCATTTCTCAAAATGATCTTCTCCATAAATATCTCAACATGATCCTCTCCACAAAGCTCTCAACATGGATTTTTTTCACAAAGCTCTTAACAAATTTCGAAGGTCCTTCATGGATTTGATTTTTCAAGTTGTTTAGCAAATCCCTTGCCTTTTGATGCATTTTTTCTCATTTTTTCCTTCTAGAAGTGGTTCTTGTTGATTTTTAAGAGGATGGGTCGATTCTCTTGCATCAAATTACACTTGGAAAGGACCAGTTGGCCCAATTCATCAACTAAACCAACTACCCGTGAACCTAGAATCAAGACACTTGTCTCAACATTTAGGTTTCACAAATATGAGGGAAATATGTTATCCTCTGGAATTTACATGGCTATTTCTTGAGTCTAAGGAAAATTAATTCCTAAGGGATGATGCTCTTGCATCATACTCCCATTGTGAAAAAAACATATGACCTGCAAGTCATATGTGTAATGAGGTCAATCATTTTGCAAGTGTGTAGATATTATGCTAATAGTTATGGTTTTGGTACATGCATGTATACAATATAAATGTTGTTATGATAACCTTGCACTTGAATCGTCATTGTAAATACTTTTTATGTTGACGATGATAGATATACCTATTCTTTTCGCGGTTGCCTTGCAATGGTGTAATTAGTGAATGAATGAATATATATATCTATATATATATATATATATATATATATATTATATTATATATTATAATATAATATATTATATATATATTATATATATATATATATATATATATATATATATATATATAATATATATATATATATATATATAATTATATATATATTATTTAATGTGAATGTGTAATTGTTATTCGTAAATAGTGTAAATATAAAGACATGTATATAACTTTTGTAAACTTTATATGGCTATTGTAAGAGCATATATATCGCTATTGTAAATTTCAAGAAATTATATGCATTGGACTATTGTAAACCTTATATGGTTATTGAGATCTTATGTGAAACATTTCCAAAAAGTTATCTTGAGAGAACACATATATACACCTACATGAGCATTGGCACATAGTTTGCCCATACTAGAGAAAAACCCTGAGAAGATGGTAGATGGCAGACAAGGAGGAAAAATAGGGGCCAAATGGTAGGAAACTGATTAGCCTACGAAACTGATTAGAAATGATAAAGCTAGGAGGGATAAGTGGGACAATTCTGATTGGTCTAGAGGAGTTGGGCTTTAAGTACCCAGAAGCATCCTTCAAACAATAGAAAAGAAGGGAAGTCGAGCTAGGAAAGCATCACAAACCTCAGCAAAATAGTACCAACATATATATAAAAAAAAGGATTAAAACTTATTGTATAGAAACGATCCTCTCATAAATTACGAGTATTTAAACTGTTTACCATGGATATGATTATTCTCAATACAAGGTCTTCATGATTGGGTTAATCCTTAGTTAGCGGTAATAATGCCCCCACTGTGAATCTTATGACCTTTTTAATTATGCTTATAATTAACTTTACACGTATGTTATTACTTCCGAAGTCAACATACTTGGGTACTTATCGTCTAATATACATTATATACCACCCCTTAGCTTTGGTGGGATTGGGCTTCTGGATATTTTTGAGTGTGCTACAACTGTTGACCACCTACTTGGGAAGTGTTCCTCATCTACAGTTCTCCTTCACGCGACTTTATCCAATGATGGGGACTAAAACCCTAGCTCCTTTGGTCCTTCCACCATCGCGAACACTGGGCATTTCACTTGTCCGCCTACAGGAGTTCACAGCTGCAGGGTTTCGTTCAGGTGTGATTTCATCATTCAGATGGGAGAGTTTGACCTGTAGCCCCAACCTACCAATGACATGACATCCCTGTCCGCCCTTTCTATTTCAGGTTTAATGGAGTTGTTGTTGCGTTTTCTACCTCAGATGGGAACAACTAATTTTAATTGTCAAATTCGGGTAAACAATGTTTTATTCTTGGCACGACAACTTGCTCTGTTTATTAATAAATTATTTACTAATTATTTGGTATTTTGGTTTAGGGTCTACCACATGGTTTCAATCCTTCTCTGCTCTTGATTATTTGGTTCGAAACAACGTTCCTCCTCCAGCCTCTAGGTTACAAAGAGTTGGTGAATGGAAATTCTACTTGGGCACTGAGTAAAGTGAATTTCTTACCTCGTATGAGAGAGTGGGGTTTTAATATTGGAGCAAGAGAGTGGAAGGCTTACCTATGCAATAATTCTTCAATTAAATGTGCTTCAAATTTGCAGTGTTTCCTTAATCCTGAAATTCGGTAGTCGGCTTGTTAAGTTTCTGGGAAAATTCCTCCTTTGAAGAGTAGATTGCTCTGGTCCTTAGATTATTTGTTTTTGGAAATGATTTGGTTGTTTCATGTACTAAATTTTGTCAAAGGCTTAATTTTAATGAACTGTTTAATTATTATTGGCTTGCTTCGTGTGCCAATATTTGTTTAATATATATATGGGTAGGTTTCGACTTGTATATCCATTTTGTGAGCATAGGCGAAGGTACCATGGATGATTAAATTGTTTTGGACATCTTAGACAAGTTTTTATTTGTATTTATAATATTATCTAGGTCATGAGTTCCCCCAGAATAGCATTTCACCCTATCTATGCTTTATTGGTTATATTTTCTTGTTTACGAAGGTTTGCGTTATTGTATAATGTTCAAATTAGGCAATCTGTGGAACTGTTAATACTCTTTGGCTATCGTACCTTTTTTCTATTGCTATGGTATATCTGGATTTTCCAAAAGAACAATTCACTCTGTTCTATTATTTTTCATTATTCATTGAGTTCGTCTTTTATTCTGTTATCTGAGAATATTTGCTCTATTATCAGTACTTTTGGATGGGATTTACCCAATTACTAAAATCTTTTTCCATAGGGAGTTTCATAAATTAATTGACTTTAGAATTTTCTAGTTTATTAATGTAGTACTTAGTTTTAGTCTCAAAATCCCAGTTAGCATTTTATGCTAAAGTTATTTCCTGTACTTTTGAGTTTTAATTATATTCATGTTCATCTGTTTACTGTAAGAAGTTTCATTCCGAGTACACTTGTTTACAGTAATAGGTCATTCTATATAGGTCAAGTGAATTAACCTTTCAAAAAAAAAGTAAATACTTATCTGAATTTTTGTGCCAATGTAAGAACGAAATTTGTCCAGTTCTTAGATATGATTCACCTTCCAGTTGAGTTCTTGAATGTAAATTTCTGAGTGCCTCCCAACCATGAGATCAACAACTTCAGGTTGAATCTCCCCCCGAGCTATTCCTCACACTTAGGAATTTTTAATTGTAAGATATGTGTATTATGGCTATCTAGTCCTAATCAGACTTAGCCCAGTATAGCCTGAACAACCTGTCTGACTTCTCAGCACAGGCTCTTGTTCTCCAGTCCTTTTTCCTTCTTCACCTCAATGACACAAACCCTCTTGGTTCTTTTCCCTGAGAACAAATCTCCATGGAGTAGTTAGGGGTAGGTAACCGCATACCCTAACCATCTGACATGTGAGAGATGAGTAATCTAGCATCATTCAAGACATTCGTTTTCTACATGGCTTAATCAAAATATTTTAACAAAATTAATTATATAAAAATCATTGTTTATTTTTTAGACTTCCTAAGCCAATTAATAGCATTTAGTTTGTTTGACAGTGGTAATATAATATTTACAATTACCGAGGACATCACATCTTGCCCCCCTTATATTAAACATCATCTCGATGTTTATATATTGCAAATAAATTTGGATGGGCCTCCTTTATTACTTGTTCATCCTCCCAAGTAGTTTCTTCTAGCCCAAAGTACTGTCATTTAATTCAAACTTGCGTGATAACTCGCCTCTGCAGCGTTACTTCTCTCTGATCAAGTATACCCAAAGGCTCGACCAGGAACTCGCCTTCTAGTTTGACCTACACATAATATGGAAAATTAGTCATTCTTTCTTTAGCAGCTCTTTCTTGCAAACTAATCTTAATAAACAAATATTTCTTATGATTCAATAAGTTACTTGTATGTCCTGACAATTGATTATATGGTCAGGATCATTTACATCTTTTTTTAACACAGAAACATGAAAGACGTTATGCACATGTATGTGGCTGGGTATAACAAGCTAATAAGCTACATGCCCAATTCGAGCCAAAATTTGGAAGGGGTCACAAAATCAGGGTGTTAGTTTAGCACAACCACCCCATTGCAAAGCACTCTTCCTGGCTCGTATTCGCACATAGACATGGTCTCCAATCTGAAACTCCTGAAAACTTCTCTTCCTATCAGCATAATTTTTTTGTCGGTCCTGAGAAGTCTTTAAGTTCAGGCGTATTTTTTGAACTCTATCTTCCATTTCCTTTAACATGTCAAGTCCCAACATTAATTCATCTTTGGGACCAACCCAATTCAAGGGTGTTATGCACTTGTGTCCATATAGTACCTCAAATAGACTATTCCGAAAGGATGTATGGTATTTGTTATTGTAAGAAAACTCCACTAATTGTGTGTAATCCTCCCATTTAGATGGTTGTTGCATTACATAGATTCGCAACATATCTTCCACTATTTGATTCAATTGCTCATTTTTCCCATCAGTCTGGGGATGGTAGTCTGTACTAAAATGTAACTACGTGCCTAAACTTTCAAATAATGCTTTCCAGAATGTAGATGTAAATTTCATATCTCCGCCTGAAATTATAACCTTTTGTATTCCATGTGGTATAAAAATATCTTTCATGAATATGTTAGCAATTTGTATGATCTTAAAAGTAGACTGTACTGGTATGAAATGAGTAGACTTTCTCAAATTATCAATTACCACCATTATGGAGTCATTCTGTTTTTTAGACTTAGGTATCCCTGTAATAAAATTGATGGAAATGGTTTCCCACTTCCATTCCAAAATAGGCAATGGGTGGAGTAATCAAACGGGATGCTGGTGCTCCACTTTTACTTGCTAAAATCCAAACAACGAGCTAAATAATCAGCCACTTCCTTCTTCATACATGGCCAAAAATATTCCTTTCTGAGTGCAGTGATTAATTTATGATACCCATGATGAGCTGTATAAGGATTTTTATGGTATTCATCTAAATCAGTTATTTAATATTTTTCTAGTTAGGTATATACATTCTTCCTTGATAAATCAACATTTCTTCTTGATTTACCTCATAACCGAATTGTTGTTCACTGTTGTTTGAATTTTTAGCTTGTTGCCATAAAAATTTATATTCAAGATCTCGTGCTGCTACTTATTTAATATGTTATTTAAAGGTGGTATGAACCTCATTAAAAGAGACCTCATAAATACAGTTTACTCTCCAACACAAGGCATCCGCAACTCGGTTTTCCTTTCCTTTCAAGTGTTTGATTTCAAAATCAAATTCACTTAGGAAAGCAACCTAGCAGGCTTGTCTAGCATTCAAGATGGGTTGCTTGAAATAATTAGTCAAACTATGATGGTTTGTCATTAACAAAAATTTCTTACCCAGTAATTAATGTCGTCACATATTTAATGTGTGGATAACCGCTGCCAACTCCAAATCATAGGCAGAATACTTGTTTTCATGCTCCTTATGCTTCAAGGAATCATAAGCAATAACTCTTCCCTCTTGCATTAGCACGCCCCCCACACCTTCTTTGCTGGCATTTGTACAAATGACATATTCTTTTTTTGGATCTGCAATGCTTAAAATAGGTGTAGTGGTAAGTAAGTGCTTTAATTGGTCAAAACTTTTTTGACAATTCATGGTGCGTGTGAAAGTTTTTCCTTTCTTTTGCAAAGAGGTAATGGGATATGCTACCCTAGAAAACCCCTCAACAAACCTCTTATAGTATCCGGCTAGACCCATGAATGATCTTATATCAACTATGTTCTTTGGTACTAGCCATTCCATTATGGTTTTTATTTTCTCCCTGTCCACAACAATTCCATCATTGGTTATGATATGTCCTAAATACCGAATTTTATCTTTAAATAAATCTTATTTGCTGTAATTTGCGTACAACTGATGTTCCCTTAAGGTTTGTAGGACAATTCATAAGTGCTCCTTATGTTCTTCTATGTTTCGAGAATATATTAGTATATCGTCAATGAAAATCAGCACAAACTTATCCAAATATCGATGGAACACACTTTTCATTAAGCACATAAAAGTTGCGGGAGAATTAGTCAACCTGAAAGGTAATACAACGAAATCGTAATGTCCATAGAGAGTTCTAAAGGTTGTTTTGGCTATATCCTCCTCCTTTATTCTGATTTGATTATAACCCGAGTGAAGAAGAATCTTTGAAAATATTGTAGCCCCATTCACTTTGTCAAATATTTCATCAATACGAGGAAACGGGTATTTATTTTTTACCGTTAGCTTATTTAGCTGCCGATAATCCATGCATAAATGTAAAGTTCCATCCTTCTTCTTAACGAAGAGTACAGAAGCTCCCCAGGGTGATACATTTGGGCGAATATACTTTTTATCAAGCAGATCCTGTAATTGCATTTTCAACTCTGTCAGTTCTATTACACTCAAGCAATAAGGAGCCCGGGATATTGGGGCAGCCCCAGGGATCAACTCGATAGTAAAATCTATATCTTTCTTTGGAGGCAGTCCCGAAATCTCCTTAGGAAACACATCCAAAAAATTTTGTACCATAGGTATATTTTCTAAGGTAACATATTTTTCCTTTGAATTTGAATATCCTACTTGTATTGCATAAATTTTACATCCTTTTCGTATGCATTTTGCTATCTACGAAACT
>APFE030503434.1:0-12500 GCA_000404065.3 Pinus taeda | reverse complement strand
CATGGACTGCACCGGAGCGAAACCACAAAGAAATTCCCCAAACAAATGAAACCCGTCACCTGAGGCAAGCCTTAGTTTAGGTGACAGACCGTGGAGAGGATCTGTCACCGTTGGATCACGATGTGCGAGCTCCACTGTAGATGCAGGGAAAAAGGACTGATAGCCTGCCGTCCTCATACAGTATGAAGCCAGAGTAGGTGTTAATTCGCAGAGTAATGGATAAGGGATGCCACGTGATGGCTAGAGGAAAGCAAATATCTACCTCCGAAGCAAATGCCGCATGGACAACATGCGATCAAGCCATACAAAGATTATTAATAAAATATGAAAACTGTGCATCAACCCTGGAACCAAACCTTTACCGTATGATAAAAGGTGTACATAAAATGATATAAGGTGAGTGAATCATAGGTATATGTGTATAAAATCCAAAGGGTATCCACGGGTATGTAAAAACCTTGTATATATATATAAACACCCAAAAAAAAAATTATTCCTGAGAAAAGGGGTATGACAAGTGGTATCAGAGCCACGTTACAAAAACTGTTACCTTTGGGAACTAAAAGCTGAAAATTGTCAACAGAATTATGTATATACAACTTATATTATCTTTGATGAGTAGTTAAAGGAACAGATAATGTGATAACCCTTCCGCTGTTAATTGTTTTGTGTAAGCACAAGAAATAAAGGGCCGACAATATGAGAAGAATAGATAGTACGTCACACAGGTTTGTGGCATGTCAGGGACCTGCAATGGGACCTGGAAGCAGTCCCAAATTATGGGTACAACTAGGTGAGGAAGCGCGCAATACCAATCTGGCAATTTTGGAGACAGTACAAGAGCTGAAAAATGAAATGGCCCGATTACGGGAAGATAATGCAAGGTTAACTATGGAACATGAGAGGATTATAAAAACCCTATCCGACAGATAGAATCAGCAGCCGCCAAATCCCAATACAGAGCAACAAAGAATGACAGGAGAACAGATGCACCACACAGAACTCGGAGAGTCAGAAGGAAGGGAGGAGGAGTGCTTAGATAATGCTTCCGAGCAACAGACATCCAAGAGGCATTGGAGTTGCAAGGGGAGTTCCATAAAATCAAGCCACCACACTTTGACGGAGAACAGGAGGAAGCAGTTGAGGCTTGGTTGATTAATATGAACAAATACTTCTAGCTATATGAATACGATCACAACCTCAAGGCACGGTTGGCCATTTTCCAATTACAGGGAAAGGCCACCTTGTGGTGGGAGGAGGTTAAGATGGTAAGAGGAGTAAGTGAACAGAATATCACTTGGGAGAAATTTCAAAGGTACTTTAAGGAGAGGTACCTGACTGAGCGCTTCTATGATGAGAAGACAAGGGAATTTCATGACCTGCGTTTGGGGCAGCAAATTATGGACGAATTTATTACTCTTTTTACTTCCTTACTCCGTTATGTGCCCTATATACGAGAAGAGAAAGCAAAAGTGTAGAGATTTGTCAATAGTCTACCTGCAAGTATGAGGGAGAGAATCGAATTTGACAACCCAAAGATGATGGATGAGGCTATACACAAAGCCCAAATTCGCTACCAGCAGAGCAAGCAGAAGGGGGATATCCTGGGTAAGAAATGGGTCGATAAGAGGAGCAACAAGCTGGCTGGAAGTACTAAAGGTAATTGTAGTGGAGGTAGCAAAGGATTTGCCAAAGGGAAAAACAACAAAAACTCACAAAAGAATACACTCCGGTTAAAGCCCCCCAATGAGTCCAGAACCAATGAACAACCCGGGAGGGTAGACAACGAAGGGACAACAAGGCCCCCAGTGCAATGTTGGGGCTGTGGTGGACCCCATTACGTGAAAAACTGTCCCCAGCGAAAAGGAGCAGAACAGGTTTCCCAGGTTTATGAAGCCTCTATAGTTGGCTATGTAGGACGGAGTTTGCCAAAGATTAATGCCGCGTTGGAAGACCGCTAGGCGGAGTACCAGCCGACCATGGTGGAATTTGAAGGTAAACTCTTAGACTTTGTTGTAACTGTTTTAATTGACCCTGGTGCAACCTTAAGTTATATTAGTCCTAGAATCGTGGAGTAATGTAAGTTGCAACCAGTTAAGTTTAGGGACCCTTGGCTAGTTCAGTTGGCAACGGGAGCAAAAAGATGGGTAACGACTAAGGTCAAAAACTGCTTCCCCTTGGCTCGTATGACGTATTGATTGGTATGGATTGGTTAGAAAAACACTGGTCCATAGTTCATTGCAAAACCAAGACTATCAGTTCTAAGCATGAACTTGGAATAAAACAAGAGATGCAGGAGATTAAGCGACCAGTGTAGATTCGACCCATAACTGCCTCACAGTTAGCCAAATGCATTAGAAAAGGGTGTCAGATTTATGCCATCCAAGTAGGGTATGCCAATTCAAAAGATAAAACAACCACGTTGGAGAATATTCCTGTGATACAAGAATTTGTTGATGTGTTTCCGGAAGAGATTCTCGGACCGCCACCCAGAAGAGACATAGATTTTACCATCGAATTAGTGCCAGGAGAAGCCCTAGTCTCCCGAGCACCTTACAGAATAAGCGTACCAGAATTGACGGAGTTGAAGATGCAATTACAGGAGTTGTTCGACAAAAAGTACATTTTCCCCAGTGTGTCTCCTTGGGGAGCCCCGATACTGTTCGTTAAGAAAAAGGATGGGACCCTCCGTATGTGTATCGACTACCGCCAATTAAACAAATTGACAATTAAAAACAAGTACCCCCTACCCCGTATAGATGAATTGTTTGACCAGGTGAGGGGAGCAATAGTTTTCTCAAAGATTGATTTGCGATCGGGGTATCATCAAATCCAGATTAGAGAGGAGGACATAGCTAAGACAACTTTTAGAACTCGGTATGGCCACTATGAGTTTGTGGTGTTACCCTTCGGGTTAGCCAATGCCCCCGCCACCTTTATGTGTCTAATGAACAATGTGTTTCATCGATATTTGGATAAATTTGTACTGATCTTTATTGACAATATATTGATCTACTCTTGGACTATGGAGGAGCATCAGGAGCACCTCAGGATAGTATTGCAAACCCTCCGAGAACACCAATTATATGCTAGGTTTAGTAAATGTAAATTATTTAAAGAGCAGATACAGTATTTGGGCCACATCATCACGAAAGATGGGGTCGCCGTGGATCCTGAAAAGATAAGGACCATTATGGAATGGCCGGTACCCAAACATGTGGCGGACATCCGGTCTTTCATGGGATTGGCAGGTTATTGCAGACGGTTTGTAGAGGGATTTTCAAGAGTAGCTTATCCAATCACCTCCTTACAGAAAAAGGGAAGAACCTTTAGGTGGACCACTGAGTGTCAAAGAAGTTTTGAACAAGTCAAACACTTACTCACCACGGCACCTATTCTAAGTATAGCCGATCCCAGTAAGGAATATGTGGTGTGCACTGACGCAAGTAAGGAAGGGATAGGAGGTGTGTTAACACAAGAAGGAAAAGTGATCGCATATGAATCAAGGAAGTTAAAAGAGCATGAGCAGAAATATTCTACTTACGATCTAGAGTTGGCAGCTGTAATTCACGCCCTGAAAATGTGGCGACATTATCTTATGGGGAGAAAATTTCTGTTATTGACAGACCACCACAGTCTGACCAATTATTTTAGCCAACCCACTCTAAATTCAAGGCAAGCACGGTGGGTGGATTTCCTAAGCGGTTTTGATTTTGAGATCAAACATTTAAAGGGAAAAGAGAATCGGGTGGAAGACGCTTTGAGTCGGAAATTGCAATGCTTATACGAGATTTCATGCAGTGAAGGGAAAAGCCCCTTCGGGGAAATGATTAACCAGGCAGCCAAAAAAGATGTTGTTTATTAGTAAATAAAACAGCAAGTACAGAAACCATCCAGCAAAGAAAAACAACCAGATTATGCTTTGGATGCTGTTGGAATGTTATATTATAAAGGAAGGTTGTATGTGCCCAATCAGGATAATATTAAAAATCTGATAATGGACGAGTATCATAAGAGTCATTACGCTGGACACCCGGGTTATCAGAAGATGATCACTGCACTCCGAAAGGAATATTATTGGCTGGGTATGAAGAAAGATGTGGCTGATTACTTGGCTCGATGTCTAGAATGTCAGAAAATTAAAGCATAACACCAACATCTTGCCGGTTTACTACAACCATTACCCATCCCGGAATGGAAGTGGGAAACCATCTCCATGGACTTTATCACAGGTTTTCCTAAGTCAAAGAAAATAATGACTCCTTCATGGTGGTGGTGGACAAGCTAAGTAAGTCAACACATTTTATACCTGTGCAATCTACGTACAGAGTTGTGCAGATCACTCATGTATTCATGCAAAATATATTTAAGTTGCATGGGTTACCAAAAACGATAATTTCAGACCGTGATGTAAAATTCACATCGGTCTTTTGGAAAACATTGTTTGAAGAATTGGTGACTCAGCTGAACTTTAGCACAGCTTATCACCCGCAGACTGATGGGTAAACCGAACGGGTGAATCAGGTGGTGGAAGATATGTTAACGACATATGTGATGCAGCAACCAACCAAGTGGGAGGACTATCTGCACTTGGTCGAGTTCGCATACAATAATGGCTACCACACATCATTGCAGATGAGCCCTTTTGAAGTATTGTATGGACGGAAGTGCTGCACCCCCTCGAGCTGGAGTGGACCGGAAGACAGATTGATGTTAGGTCCAGAAATGCTTAAGGAAATGGAAGAAATGGTTAAAAAGGTGCGATCTAATCTGAAGGCAGCTCAGGACAGGCAAAAGAATTTCGCTGACCGGAAAAGGAGGTTTAAGGAGTATCAAGTTGGTGATCATGTGTATGTGCGAATTCGACAAAAAGGAGCACATTACAATGGAGCGGGTGCACTAAGTTGGCACCTCGATACTGTGGACCATTTCAGATCTTAGCAAGAATTGGGCCAGTGGCTTACCAGCTTGCTTTGCCTAATCACATACGAGTCCACAATGCCTTTCATGTCTCCGTGCTAAAAAAATATGTTTATGATCCTAAACATGTGATTAATTGGCAGGAGATTCAGGTGATAATTATCTCTGATAGATCAATCTAAATGTTTTCTTAAAAGAAATCTGACTCACGATATTGCATGTTGCAGGTAGAATCGGAAGGAGAAATCTGGGTCAAACTGTTGAGCATCCTCAACCGGAGAGAAGTCACGCTGCGGAAGCGGGATATTACCCAAGTTAAAGTCTAGTGGCAGCACTTTGGGCCTGATGAGGCCACTTGGGAGGATGAAGAACTTATGAAACAGGCTTACCCAGGGTTGTTTAGTACCGAAGGAAATCAAGACAATGTCTAATTTCAGGAGGGGGAGATGTCATGTCCCCAGATTATTGTAAATATTTTTATTTACCTCAGTTAAAAAGGACACAAATAAAAAGATGATGATTCTCATGTGTTGCATGAATTAATTAATTAATTAATTAATTATTATTATATTATATTTTAATTATTATTATTTATTTATTATTATTATAATATAATAATATATATATATATAATATATATATATATATAATATATATTAATTTATTTATTTATGTTTTCAGAAAATGGAAATGAGAAATGATTTCCTCGTAATAGGAATGTCATGTAACTTTTGAGTAGAGAAGTTAATATATTTAAAAAGATATAATAAAGAAACAGTTGCAAAACCCTAACCACTTTTCCCCTCCCTAACCGTGGAATGGATTCCAGGAAAAAGAAAAGAGGGAAAGAAACAAACACTTTGCTGTAGAGGATAGGCAGTGGGGAAAAGGGGTGGCTTACCACGTCTAGTGAGGATCAGATGGTAAGGGCACAGAGTGCGTGCAACTAGCAAAGACAGTTGTCTTTGAGCAAGCTAGGGGGGAGACTGGTCTCGAAAGACAGTCTCATGGTTGGGTGGAAGACTAGTTGCGAAGAGCAAAGGTGATTTTATCTTGGAGCAAAGGAAGAAAGAACATCTATAGGAGGCGACACAGGTATGTGGTCCTGACTTAAACCAAATAAAAGAAAGGAAATGTTTAATCTTATGTAGGTTGTAGTTTCCTTAAAGAAGTGCAAAGAGTATTATTTTACATAGAAAGAAAAAGAAAATAGGAAGGGCGGTTAGCTCTTCATATAAACTATTATCGGGTAGTAGTGGAAGTACATTCCAAGGAGTGGGTCAACCTAGAACTCCATAGTAACCGTCTTTGTTAGACAATTTCCTTTCCTCGGAAATTCGGACTTGAGGGCAAGCTAGTAATTTGGGCATTAACAGTAGTTGGTGAGGGTTGTCAAACTGAATTTGTCAAGATAGGTTTACAATCTGTAATAACCTATCTTCTAGCTTCAGTGAAAAAGGAGAGTGAAACCCCTAAGAAGACTATGAAACATTAGGCCAGCTGCACCAAGGAGGCATAAATAAACAAATTGTGATAACACTGTGTAAATGCATAGACAGACTCGTAACTAGGCGAGTGTATAGAATCAACTAAAGACCGATATTACTCATTAAGGCTTGTGGCTTTTGGTCTGAGCCCTTTCATTAAGGGACATAGGTATATAAAAAATAACATAGAACAGAGTCTAATCTGCCGCAACTGTATCGACCCTAAACTAAAGAAGAAACTGTTACAGCTTGTGTTCAAGATGCGGTTGAGAATTTTCTTTGTAATAAGGACAGTAAGCAGTGTGGCGCGGCTAGAGACATGCTCCGTGAACACCACCTATCTAGTGAAAAACTCAAAAGAGAAAAAACGAGTATGGTATAGAATGGAGCAGTAGGTTGGTAGGCTAATGACTTTCCACATTTAACTCTTTCCCAACATTCAAAGATTGATAACTAGGAAGCCATCAGGAGCTAATTAAAAGACTATTGTAATTGAGGGGCAGGGTTCAGACCCTCTCAACAAGGGAGGTTGTATGCTTAGGGAGACCATCTTCAGACAAATTCATAAAACATTATATCTGTACAAGTATGTGCAATTAAACAAAAACGCAAATCTGGGTAAAAGCTATGCAATACTGTGATTACATAAAGCTAAACAAGTTACAAATTCCTATACAGAAAGTCGCGGTGTGATAACCATTAACAAGCATAGACGAGGAAAAATTCATTCCGTCGATTTAAAAACAGTAAACCCTCACATTAAATTATAGTTCAGTAAAGCAAAGAGCTTAACATGTCGCAGGCAAAATGAGCACAGGTGTGCATCCAAATTTACATACAGTCACAATTGTCCGAGCAAGGGAATTGCAGTCGGACATTCAAATTCTCGAGTTAAATTACATTAATCTTGCCATGGAATTGGAACCTGGAGGGTTACCCTCCTCTTGATACAAGAAAATAAAAACTTAGAAGCAAATCTGACATAGCCGCAAGCGGTAGACCCCATATCGAGAACCCTGAGCAGAACGGTGGAGGGGTTTTCCCTTAGTCACTAGGCCGTGTGAGGAACAAGTGCCTAGCCTGTTCATGGAGCAATCCAAGCGGCACAAGTTGGATAACCGTAGAAGTAATACAACTGCAGTAAACCCAAAACTCAAGGAATTTATCCTCGTTCTTGTCAAGGACACTTACCACAAAAGAAAACATCGGCCAACGATTGCACTGCACTCGTTCCAGTACTGTAGGAGGACCCTAATGCCAGATAACCCTACAGACGCATGTTGCAAGAGCAAAAAAAAAATCAAGAGATTATCAGTAATATGAAAAGTGCGCTTAGCCACAAGGTTACAGAGGGAACACTGTGCGTTTGTCTACCTGAAGGGTATGGAAGTGAATCCTCCGGCATGGGAGCAAGGTCTGCAAGCTGGGCACTCCGGGACGAAACGCATGCACTGCACTGGAGTGAACCACAGAGAAATTTCCCGAACAAATGAAACCCGTCACCCAAGGCAAGTCTTAGTTTAGGCGGTAGACCATGGAGAGGATCTACCACCGTAGATGCAGGGCGAAAGGACTGATAGCATGCCGGCCTCGTACAGTACGAAGGCAGAGTAGGAGTTAATTCGCATAGTGATGGATAAGGGATGCCACGTGACAGCTAGAGGAAAGCGAATAGCTACCTCCGGAGCAAATGCTGCGTGGACAACATGCGATTAAGCCATACAAAGATTATTAATAAAGTATGAAAGTTGTACATCAACCCTGGAACCAAACCTTTACCCTATGATAAAAGGTGTACACAAAATGATATAAGGTGAGTGAATCATAGATGTGTATAAAATCCAAAGGGTATCCGCAGGTATGTAAAAACCTTGTATATATATATAAACACCCAAAAAAAAATTATTCCTGAGAAAAGAGGTATGACACACGACAAATTGCTCTGTTATTTAATAAATCATTTTTCTAATCATTTGGTATTTAGGTTTAGGGTCTGCCAGAGGGTTTCAACCCTTCTCTTCTCTTGATAATTTGGCTCGAAACAACGTTCCTCCTCCAGCCTCTGGGTTACAAAGCGTTGTTGAGTGGAAAATCTATCTAGGCACTGTTGGAATAAATAATTTAAACTGTCGTGGAGCGACAGCGACCGCAGCATACTGTTTCCAGAAAACAACCATTTGAGCTCCCTGCGATGCGATCAAGTCGCAGATCACATATCACACATTTTCTTGTTAACCTTCCTTACATCCCTTCTATTGTTTGCGATTGCGATTTCGCGATGCGATCTGATCGCATATCGCAAATCGCATGTTTCAAACAGTTATGGCAGTGGCAGCACATCTTTTTTTTTCTTTTCTTCTGATGCGATGTTGTGATAAGCCATGCATTAAATTTAGATAGGATATTTTCTGCCGTGTAATTAATGATACTTAAGGCGGTTGGTAAATGTAGGTGAAATTTTTAATTTTATTGTTTTCTATCTTACGGAAGTGTGTGCACGAGCAACACGTATGAAAGATATTTGTTGTGTTGTTTATAATATATATGAAAATGCAATGGCAGATATATATGAGTGAGCAGAATTAAAAAGGAGAGTTTTTTTTTTTGCAACGCACAGCAGTGCTCAAACTCTAATTTTTCTGAGATAGTGAAATTAGTTTCTGGAACTGAAGCGTTCCTGTTGTAATCCCTCTGAGTAGAGGAAGACTATTTTGTAACAGTTTTTTTTATGATTAAGATCCTGAATAAAAAACAGAGCGTTGTTCTCTGTGAAATTTCTTTTGTGTTTGAAATTAACATAAATTTACAACATGGTATCAGAGCGAGTCTAGGCACTCAGTGAGTCAAAAACAGAGTTTGTTTTTCACTGTAGGAGCTGTAAGAAGCTTATTGATCAATTTTTTTTTTTTTTCAGCAGAGAAAGTCTTTTGCTTGTTTTTAAATTATACAGGTAGTATCTCTTCTTTACCTATACAGAGTTAAGATGGCAGATGCTGGAACAGGCTTGACAAATTCTCAACTACCATAGTTTAATGGGAAAAATCATAGTTACTGGTCCATAACAATGAAAGCATTGTTTTCTTCTAAAGGAATATGGGAGCTGGTAGAAACTGGCTATGCTGAACCTGCAGATGCAACAGCACTGGCTGCTTTGACAGCAGCAGAAAGAGACCAGTTGAAGAGCAACAGGAAGAAGGATGCCAAAGCCCTCTTTTTCCTCTTCCAATTTGTACATGAAAGTATTTTTCCACGGATTGCAACAACAACAAAATCCAAAGAAGCATGGAATATTCTCAAAACTTCCTATCAAGGCATGGAGAAGGTGAAGACTGCAAAGTTGCAGATGTTGAGGAGAGACTTTGAAACACTGAGCATGAAGGAATCTGATACAATAGATTCATTCTTCACTTAGGTTATTGGGTTGATAACCCAGATAAGATCTCATGGTGAGATTCTTGAAGAAAGAAGGATTGTAGAGAAAATCTTGAGAAGTTTACCCTCAAGGTTTGAATCTATTATGGTAGCAATAGAAGAAACAAAAGATCTTTCACATTTCACGGTAGATGAACTGAGTGCTTCTCTTATGTCTCATGAACACAGACTGAGTAGAGGAATAGATTCCTCTTTTGAGCAAGCATTCAAGACTCATATGTCTTTCAGCCAAGGAAAAGGTCGAGGCAGAGCAAATAACAGAGGTCGTGGAAGAAGCCAAAACAGAGGCAGATATTATCATGCAAGCACAAGCGGAAGGAGCTGCAATCAAAACCAAGATGAAGCTTTAAGCAAACAACAAGCTCATGGACAAAGGTATGACAAATCCCAAGTCCAATTTCATTATTGTAAGAAATATGGGCACTATGCCAATGAATGTAAGAAAAAGCAAAATGACATGAATAGTAGAAAAAATGCTAATTTTTCAAATGAAGAAAATAAGAATCCAAAAAATGTGCTGTTAACATGTAACATTGCACAAGACAAACAAGAAGATGTTTGGTTCTTAGACTCAGGTTGTAGTAATCACATGACTGGAAATATTGCAATGTTTTCCAATCTGGATGAAAATGTGAAATCTGAAGTAACAACAGGAACTGATAGTAATATATCTGTCAAGGGTAAGGGAAGAGTCAGTATCCGAGAAAGAAATGGAGAACAGATGATTGTGCCAGAGGTATACTATGTACCTGGCCTAAAATGTAATCTTTTGAGCATTGGGCAGCTCATTGACAAAAGTTACAACGTGTTCTTCAAAGATGATATGTGTACAATCAGAGATATACCTGCAAGTAAGAAGATCATTGCACAGGTGCAGATGACCAACAATAGAATGTTTCCTCTCAAACTCAGGGCAAATTTGAAGGAAGGAAGAACTATTGCAGCTGTAACACAAGAAGTCTTTCAGGAACAAGTGAAAAATGAGAATTGGTTATGGCACTTGAGATTGGACATCTCAATTTTGGAGGCTTGAATCTGTTGCACAGAAAGGGAATGGTAAAGGGATTGTCGTTGATTGAGAAGCCGGACAGCCTTTGTGAAGGCTGTATCTTGGGCAAGCAACACAAAGAAAGCTTTCCAGCAGGAAAGAGAATAAGGGCAAAAGCACCCTTGGAAATTGTTCACTCTGATGTGTGTGGACCGATGCAAATACCATCATTTTCCAGAAATAAATATGTCTTAACCTTCATTGATGATTACACCAGAAAGACATGGGTGTATATGCTGAAACAAAAGAGTGAAGTGTTTGAGAAATTCTGCCACTTCAAAACTCTTGTTGAGAAGCAGTGTGGGCATTATATCATACTGCTCAGAACAGATAGAGGAGGAGAATACATCTCCCAAGACTTTCTGCATTTTTACAGAGAGAATGGCATACAAAAGCAGTTCACAGCAAGGTATACACCTCAGCAAAACGGTGTTGCCGAAAGAAAGAATAGGACCATTCTTGACATGATCAGAAGTATGCTAAAGGAAAAACATTTGCCTCATGAGTATTGGGTAGAAGTTATCACTTGCGCAGTTTACATCTTGAATAGATGCCCAACTAAAATACCAGAGGAAGCATGGAGTGGTCAAAAGCAAACTGTCACTCACATGAGAGTATTCGTCTATGTAGCTTATGCACATATACCAGATCAACTAAGGAGAAAGCTTGATAGTAAGGGGGAGAAGTGTGTATTTATTGGCTATTGTGATGAGTCAAAAGCATACAAACTCTATAATCCATCCACTAAGAAATTAATTGTAAGTAGAGATGTGCAGTTCATTGAAGATGAAGCTTGGGATGGAAGCTTAGAAAAAACGGTGAATGTGAAGACAATTGTGTCTCACGAAGAAGAAGAGGAAGGGACAACAGCAAATAATCCTTCCTTGGTGGGACCTCCTCCACCACAACAAGTACAACAAACCATACCACAAGCTGGAATTTGAACAGCCTTAAGAAGTCAAGGAAGTGCTTCTTCAAGCATACCACAAGGATCAGAAATATCCTCAAGTTCGGATGGAACTTCAAGCACACCAAGAAGACCAAGATTCAGAAATCTGAATGAGATTTATGAACAAGGAGAGGTAAGTAACAATACCGGTCTGAATTCATTATTCGCTTTGTATTGTCATGTTGAATGACCACATTCAATTTTTGAAGATGCTGTAAATGAAGATAAATGGATTGAAGCATGGAATGAAGAAATTGTTGGTGCAATTGAAAAGAGTAAAACATGGGGAGTTTTAGTGGACCTTCCTGAAAGGCAAAGATGCCATTGGAGTTAATGGGGTCCTATAAGACAAGAAATGTTGGAAACAGCGATTGACAGGCACAAAGCAAGACTTGTTGTGAAAGGCTACAAGCAACAACAAGGCAAAGACTATGATGAAACCTTTGCACCAGTAGCAAGGATGGAAACAGTCAGGACAGTGTTGTCTATTGCAACACAACGCAAATGGAAGATTTATCAGATAGATGTTAAATTTGCATTCTTAAATGGAGTGTTAAAAGAAGAGGTTTATGTTGAACAACCTCCAGGCTATGAAGTTGAAGGCCAAGATCATAAAATCTGCAAACTGAAGAAGGCTCTTTATGGGCTGAAGCAAGCTCCAAGA
>APFE030503423.1:0-10311 GCA_000404065.3 Pinus taeda | reverse complement strand
TAAGCCATAACATTACATTATTACTAGAAAATTTTCAGCACAACAACAATTTATTATGGTATGGAGTCAGAAACCTTCATACAATGTTCATAATGGTCATCATAACATTAAGCGTAGATTACATATCAATGTGTATGGTAACCCACGAATGTTGATGTCAATATGTGCCTAGAATGGCTACTAGTTAAATATATATGTATAGGTAATTAAAGGTGATGGCAAGTAATTATAGTAGCACTTACAAAAATGTCTTCACACACACTATATATATACATCCGATCAACATAGGGCATAACCATTAATAAACAAAAACCTCATAGACATATGTACATGTCAGGATTGTGTAATAAATCAATAGTTATATATGTTCGATCATGATATGTCACCTTAGTTGATTTGATCATGGAATAAATAAATGAAAGTTGTTAGTTACACAATAATTAATACATTGATCAAGGGTAAAAATCTTATATGTTGCCCTAAGATAGTTGTATTGGTAAAAATTCTTTCTGTGTAGCAATTATAAGCGATTGGGTATGTTACATGAGGGTTTAATGACTTAGAAAATGAATGAACAATATCATAGTTCAAAGTGTTGTAACCCTAAATTTTTTGATGTTTAAGAGGTTCATCATGTGTAGGTTCATACCCAAGCTTAATTAAAAAAATACAAATTGGAAAATCTTGGCAAGGTTAACAAATTACTTTATCCCAAATAAAATAATTAACACGGTTATTTTTTAGACAACACAAAATGATGAATTATCTTTACATTCAAGTTATTAATTATATATCGTTACCATTAATTATGTGTTACAATAATCAGGGTGGCATGAATTAAACACTGAGTCTTTGAAAGACCAACATCCAATAACATCAAATGATAAACATGTATTCAACCCAAACATTATAACCACATCATCATTAATAATAATAAGACACATAACATGACGAGTGCAAAAAAAACACTATGAACTGAGAGGTTATATATAATTAGAGTGATAAAACATAAAAACATAAGGAAAGAAATATGGCCTCATTTCCTTAAGTTCACTTGATGTCTATACTTTCCTCTTGAAAACTATCATAAAGTAACATATTTACAACTAACCGCACTATTAAGTTTTTTATAGCATTATAATTTACACAAAACTCATCACTCATTGTTTTGGTGTTTTCCAAAGAAAATGGTGGAAGCAACAAATAAAATGACATTATGGAGAGAGTGGATTCAAAGAAAATTTAGAAAGATAAAGTTTCCAAGCTTCTTAGAAAACTTTAGTTTAATAGAACCTAAAATGGTGGACAAACCAAACTAATGATAAGATTTTGTGAAAGTAAACTATTTAATATTACAAAAGGTATATTACATTAAAACATAAATAAGAGTAAGTGAAAATACAAATGATTTTAGTCCAAAACAACCATTCAAAATCATTTTGAATTAATATTGAAATTATAATAACGTTTCAACCTCAAAGAATTTAGAATCTAATAATTTCTTTCGGAGTCATCTAACAAAGCGGAGGAATTCCCTGGAAAGCCAAAAGTGGCCGGAATCCGGACAAAAAAATTTCAAAAAATCCTCTAGAGGCAGCATTTGAATCATGTTTTTCATGGTGGAAATGGATTCAGCACCATCAAAAATATCTCGGACACCTAAAATTTTGAAGTTTAACAACTATAACTTGGATTTACAAAAATCCTTGCCAGATTTTCTCTAAATATGACCAGAATTTCCATAACTGTCCAGAGAACTACACGATTTCTTTCAAACATAAATATTATAAATTATGAATAAACTTTTAAATTGTACAATCTTTATATCTTAAATAAATAAATTAAAAAATTAACAATAAATTAAATCGTTAAAAATAAAATCATTCCTTGAAATTAAAATCACTTTTACAAATTTAAATTCATAAGAGAAATCTACACAGATTCAATTTTGATTCCACCTAATATCATTATAATTAAATTCAGATAGCTTAAGCACGTATTTGCAATGACAGTGATCATTCATTCAAAATGTGATGGTATGATGACGTGGAGGAAAACGGTTATCTCGCTGTGAATAAAAACTAAAACCAGCACAACATGCGACTCAAGCCCACCTACCACTATGAGAGGTCTTAAAACGCACCGATCCATTTCGATTTCCAAGAAAGACAAGAGCAACCATCCATTTAAAAAAGAAAAAATAAACCACTCTTATGGTTCAATGGTCATTCATCTCCATAAATTTAAAAGCAGGCTTTAATTTTCTTCTTTTCATTTTCATGTTCTTGCTTGGCTTCAGCCTTCTTTTCGTTTGATTCCATTCTGTTATTTCCATCCTTTCTTCATTTTCCATTCTTTTTATTTCCAGATGTGATCTCTTAGTTTTGGTTCTTACAGCTATGTTTGCCTTTCTTGGTTCTTAAAACTATGTTTGCTTTCTCTATTTTTGCAGTGCACGAGTCTTGTTCTTCAATTTTTTTCTTCTTTTCGTATATTGATATGTTTCGAATGCATGATCTCACATAACCATAGAAAATCAATGTGAGTGCATTAAATCGACATTATGCCACGGTAACATAAATAATTCCGTTGCTATATGCAATTTGAAATAATCTATTGTATGGATTTTGATGTACGTAGAAGAACGAGTCGATTAATAAATGCCGATGAAAATTGAACTGTATATTTTGATGGAAATCACAATTGGATTTCAAAGCCATTGGAATTATAGGTACAGGAATTTAGTTTTTATAGTTAACGATCTGTGTATTATTGTACAGGACTATACATTTAATTAGCAGGGCTTTGAAAAGAGTTTCATGAGCTTTCAGAGGATTGGGGACGTTTATTTTACACCATAGGCCAACATGGACTCTTATTGAGATCTTTGAATTCGTCACCACATCAATACCTTATGGAGGTGAGTTTCTTAAAGTACTACTAATTTCATCCTAAATACTGAATAGAACAAATGAAAAATGAAAATTAGAGAATAAATTAAAATTCATAGCACTAAAAGAACATAATTCTTGGAAGATTTATTTGGTGTCATTTTTTGTGTCATAGAGCATATCTAATTTGTTTTTTCCATGTCGAAATTTTTTTTCCTTGTTGAAATTTGTTTTTATCCCTAATTTATTATTTGTTTCTTTGCAGTAGCCTAGAGCAAGGAGTGCTTGAAGGGTTCCAAAGAAGAGAACCAGGAAGATGCCATAAGGCCAAATAAAAGAGAAAGTTTGGTGAGATATTGTGTAGCAAGGTGGAGACACATTAATACAGAGGCGTATTGCAGCTCACGAGTTGAAGGTGGAGACTTTTTATTACAGAGGCATATTGCAGCTCACGAGTTGAAGTTGTTATCAGAAGACCGAATGCAAATGACCAGGACGTCATAAATTTTTGTACCTTGGGAGTCTGATCGAACTTCATAGATGGACAACAAAATTCGTTGGACTAGATTGAAGCTTGCTAATGTGATGGGATGGTCGCATGATGATGTTAGGAGAAACTTATATTTTTTCGTAAGAAATTGTAGATATTTACATTAGGAAGTGATCTTTTTTTAGAATAAATTAGATGAATTCTTTCCTAATGTAATTGAAGTTTCAGTTTCCCTTATTTTTTCGAGAAGGGGAAAAAATCATCTTGTGACTTTTGGTTGTCGCATGTTAGATCTATCTTTAAAAAGGAAGAGTGTTTAGGAAGAGAGCGTGTAGTGGAGGAAGAAGACGAGGAGAAGAAGAGAAGCTCCAACATGAGAAGAAGAGACAAAGGTCGAGAGGACTGAGATGCATATGCCCATATTGTATATCTAGCCAATGTAAGGCATAACTAAATTTGATTAATGAGAAGTTTGTATATATGCCTCTATGTTTGTTAACTTATTTCTCTATATATTGTTAATGAAGTTGTACGTATGCACTTGTTCAGTCGATTTATGTTAAGAATCTGAATATGTTGATAAGGTTAGTGGTTGTAAATGCTATGTATTGATGGTGTACTATTATTGGGCCTTATATTTCCATGGATAACTAAGTAACTTCTATTGATATGTTGTCGATGCTAATTTATCATATGTTGAGATGATATTGAAAGGAAACATGATTATTTTGGCCTCAACCGCTGTGTAGATGTGAACGGTTCTTTTGTATTTTGGTTCAAATTCCCATGGGAAAGTGTTCACTGTGTTTTCATGTAGTGTTTGTGTGAGGCTTATAATGACTAAGTGTTGTTATCATTGAACATAACATTATGTCTTCGAAACAATATTAAAATGCCTTTTGACTATTTTTTATTGGCAAAGTGTATGGTGTGATTGCCCATTTGTCTTTCTGTGATTCCTATAAGAAATATTGCAGAAGAATGTGTGCTTGCGCCTTGGATACTGGCCGCATGAACATATGTTAGTCATTGAGCACTGCCACAAAATAAAATAGAGCACTCATTTTGTTGAATGTTTTCAAAACCCATTAAGGTTCATTCCTAAATGTAAAGTTAGAGTTAACAATGTAAATCACAATGAAGAGAGGTAAATTAAGTCAATGATAGTGTCAAGGAGAAAGTTAAGGCCATGGGAAGTCGATTAAAACAAGGTGGAGTCATTTCACCTTCCTAAAATCAGAAAACAATTTTTGTTTTAAATGCTAGGAAATCATTTCATAACGCCTACAATATTTTTAGTGTGCTATGAAATTATTTTGTGCACCTACAACCAACGGTTTCAGGGTTATGTGCTTGGTTTCTAATTTCTAGTTTTGTCTTGCTTATTGCACCAATTGATAAGTTGAATCCTATGTAAATTGGATTAGGTAAATGAAATTGTTTGGAAGGTGGGAGAGAGGCCTATCATAGAATTTGTTAAGACATCCACATTCCTATTTTGACTACATATTTTAACTAATTCTTGAAATTCTAGAATGGGGTAATGTAGAGTTGTAGATTTAGTTGTTCTGAGTTATTGGTTGCCAGGGTAACCCAGTCTATCATCATTAGTTTCACTCCTTCATACCTCCAAGTGGGGACCACTGAGAATACATGGAACTAGGGCTTCCTCTTGACCAATTGTGTTCCTACCAACCTTCTGTGCCAGTTGACATCGCTCTGCCTATGCTTGGCACTATCAAGCAAGTGCTTCCATGATGCATTGTTTGGTGGGAACCACCTTCAGCCAATCATATACTTGTTGGGCATATGTGTTAAACAATTCATCCCACATGGTGTCTTCTAATTGAATCCTTTTGCATGAAAATATAAATCTCCAGGTTAATCCTTATGGGATGAAGGGTTCTAGGCCATGTCATGGTTTTCTCTTCCAATTATGGTGGGGAAGAAATGGGCGTATCAATACCAACCATCCATAACTAGGGTTCCTCCAGGTTAAGGGATAATTTTCTCTTTCTTGAGTTATAATCTTAAGGCTCTGCTCGAGTTCACCCCAACCCCGATCATGTTTGATCCTTGCCATGAACAAATTAAGGAGGATTTCCATATCCTAAGAAACCTATTCAATATTGGTTAAAATGGTTCTCAACGAAGCTCACTCTCTTCTACACATCTATAGCCTCTCGCTGGTCCATTCAGCCATGGCTTGGCCATGATGGTTCTATGCACTTTAAGATCTGGAAAAACTCCCAACAATGGATGCGGTGGTTTACTAAAGTATCTACAAATTCTAGCCTTCTTGAGCTTATATTGAAGCCACTCCAACAAGTTCCTTACCTTCAGGTTTTCCCTTCTAAGGGATAAAGGATTCCATGCATGTTAGCATTGCAAATCTCTTAGCTACCCTCTGTTAGAGAGTTGTTGTGAACTATTGAAGGGACCTAACCTCTTCTTCCATGTGCCAATGGTTCCATGCTCCAAAGAAAGCCTGTAAGTGGCTATATGGCACAACTCAGGGATGCATTAGGCATTTAGATATTGGGAGGGACCTATAATCCCCAACATTGATTCACCCTAGGGAATGAACATGGGCTGCTGAAACTGGATGGCTGAGGAAGCCCATGATGTAAGGTCTTGTGTCATTATATTTGGATGATGAGAGAATCCTCTACGTAATCACAACGCCTCATAATTTGAAGCACACATCTATAACTAATACATGTATATGTTTATTTATACATCTAAATATGCAAACATTGATGCTGTTAACAATGACATCTCTAATGTAAGTATTATTCCTTAACAAGAGAGGTTCATATACAAGTCTTTGACATGTTTCTTGGTTCGGATCTTTGTCAATCCTTTTAATGCCTTCAAGGCTTCAAAATATATGTTTTTTTATTAGCTAATAACAAAGAACATTCATGTATTTCATAAGAACACCATTTCAACCCATAAATGTAACACGATCCTACTTATTATGTATAGACATTGCATCTTTTATCATTTATAATCTTAAGGATAAAATGTAGTCCTAGATTGTTCTCTGCAATACTATGCCAATATAGGAGATGCAACTCACATTCAATTCATTTACACATACAATTTCAATCTAGAAGTGCAAACATATTCATGGGCAATATAAATACATAAGGGAACTTATCTTGTAGTGTTTGGGAAAATGAGTTTGGGACTACAACTCTCCACCCAACCTTAGATAGCCATAAGCAAGATCACTTGCAGGTCTCACCCCTGAGCCAGATTCTAGAGACTGAGGGGCTTGTTTGGGAAATCAAACACTGCCAACAAATGACCCAAGAACCATGGATTTTCTATTTCTTTTCCCAACATAACTGTAGAACCACTAGTTCCCCATAGTACTATCGTTTTTAGTCCAAATACACAGATTTTGAATGTTCCTTACTTGATTTTGAATCCACGTCCACAATGTTAGACATGGCAGTCATCTCAAGACTCTCATTACGTAATAAACAAAAAAAAATTATTCTATAATCATAATTAAAACATAAAAAAATTTAATGTCTATAATAATTAACATAATTTTACGTCAATTTGAGAGCTAGAAAATAATTTACAATTAATTTTTTTTATCTTTTTACTTTTCAAGATAATGGAGATGTATAATTCTTTATTATTTAATTTTTTTGTTGTCCGACCTTTTATATATATATAACTAAACTTATCTCTCTTCATAAGTATTTTCCACTTTCTAATATAAAGGAGATGTGAAATTTATTTAATTCTTAATATATACTTGACACATTATATTTAAAAATATTAATAACGAAAATAAATTCAATGTGAAAAAAATAAAATAAAGATATTGATATTTAACTAATGTGTTCTCTTTAATTCAAGATATCACAATGAATAAATTTTTTGATTGGTAAGAAACAAGTTGAACAAATACTCATTGATGTGATTATTTCCCAAATATTTTCGGATAATGTATATGTGGATCACAAAAGCCTAAACTCAGTAGAAAAAAACAATGTTAACTATGCATATATTATATAAAGGAATCGAAAAAAAAATCATAATTATTTAATGTTGTGTTACTCAAAATAAAGGAGATGTGTAAATATTTCCTTATTTCAATGTAAAGGATGCATAGATTAAAACATTGTCGTGAGTAGTAACTCAAAATGAGAGAGATGTGTAATTATTTATTTATTTAATCTCGATTTGACACATGACATCTATATATATATAGAGAGAGAGAGCGCTTTAACTCTTTATCTATCAAGAACCAAGAGGGAAAGGTGTCTTCCAAGAAATTTGATTACTCACAAATTTGATAAATCCAATGTTAAAATAAATCCATGCTCATAGTAGAATTATTCACTTAGAATGTTATTATAAATATTTTTTCTCATATATAATGTAATTTAAAATTTTTATTTACAAATAATTTAATTTCTGGATTAATTTATATTTAATTAAAAATTTCTATTTTAAAATTATTTGAAAAATTATTTAATATATTTATATAAATATAATTTTAATTTATATATAAATATAGAGTATGAATTGTAAATTTAACGGTTACATATTTGACACGATAGGTTTAAAAGGGTTGTTAATTTCATGTATTTTGCGTGTCATTTCATAGTAAATTTCATTTGAAAACTGCACGTTGCTCGTTTTATGTAACAATATGTACAATATAATAATTTGTTAACGTATTTATGATCCTAAATTTTGATATTCTATGTATTGTTCCATTTTTCGGAAAAATTATGTCACCTCATGTTTTTTACAAGTAATTTACCATCAAATAATTTCGATATCCATGATAGTATTTAGTAGTGATGTTTAAAAGAAAAATATTTTCATTATTCATTGATTATGGGTTGATTGTTTTTCCTCTATTCAATAAACATGTTGACCTGAAGTCTAACCAAGTTAGTTATTAAAGAAAAAAATACTATCTAATTGTGATGATATATACATCCTTAAACATAGCAATGGTAACTAGAATATTGGACTCTCCATATGACCTAACATCTACTTCTCAATATAACCATGATTTCATTTTAATACTTCAAAAATAATGTTTTTTTAATAATTTTTATTTGAAATAATGTTTATAAAAATAGTTATAAATTGAAAATATATTTCAAATTGTTTAAATATATATATTGAAAATATTTTCTATTATTAAATTCATTAAAAATTATCATAATATCATACATTATTAATAGCATTTCTAGATATTGGGACATAATTAAGGTGTCAAACATCCATGCTTATTAATAGTGTTCTCAACTTATTCACACATTTCTAATTTATAGAGAAGAGTTAGATTTTATAAATTACTACACTAAATTCATGCTAACTAATAATCTTTTTAAATTATTTACACCTATTCATGCTAACTAATAATCTTTTTAAATTATTTACACCTTTGTGTTTATGGAGAGGAGTTAAATTTCAAATAATGTTAATGTTTCCCGTAGATTCTGAAATATTTTTTTAATTCTTTCACACATTTGCGTTTTATGGAGAGGAGTTAGAGTTTTAAACTACGGTGCCTAAATACTATTTTATTTTAAAGAAGGATAATGTTTCTATATCGGGAAATATTTTTTTAATTCATGTTTCAAACCTTTATACCTACTAATTATTTTTTTTAATTTAATTCATGTTTCAAACCTCTATACTAATTATTTTCTTGTACGTATTCACAACAATCACACATTTACGTTTTATAGAGAGGAGTTAAATTTTTAGAGTACTGCCCCTAAATACTAAGTCATGCTATTGAGGTTACGAAACTAACATTGGAACAAAAATGAGTCGATCTAAATTTGAAAAGGAACTTTTCCTAACGAAGTGTTTTTTTTCAAACATAATTTAGAAATATTTAATCTTTCTTTCTAATTTGTCATTTCGAAGAAGAAATTTGGCTTTTATGAAATTTTCAATATAAAGTGTGTAAATAGAATTGATGTTTTTCCATAGACATAAAATCATATGTATTTTAAGAATCCTAAGAATTGGATTGTAGTTGGAGTTAGTGTGTAAATAGAATTGATGTTTTTCCATAGAGATAAAATCATATGTATTTTAAGAATCCTAAGAATTGGTTTATAGTTGGAGTTAGTTAAGTGTCTATAGGATAAAATTAGCTTTAAAAATATTTTTTATTATATAAAAATAAATTTAAATTATAAGATCTAAAATATTTTAGGGAAAGATTTTTAGAATATATTCATTTTTTATTTTTGGTGGTAAACTTTATTATGGTTCATAAGAATATAATATTATTGATAAATTAATTTGTCTTCATCTATCTATTGAAATTAATTTATAAAAATTATTAACTTTAATAGCAATTTTTATTAGGCTTACTATTTCTTAGTTGGGAAACAGGAATAAATGTGGGTAAGGAATACTTGGACACATAGGTAATGGTAGATTTTAATTTGTTATTATTCTTATATTAATATAATATTAATATTTTAATATATAATTTTTTATATTAATTTTATAAGTTAACAATATTTTTTGATTATCACAAAACAACCTAGGGTTATCTAAAAGTGGGTAAGGTAGCTCAAAAATCTATATTGTAGCGTTTTTTATGGAATAAGTTTTTGAATTTCTATTTTTTTATTTTTTTTTATTCTCTATTTATTCATATTTTTTTTTTAATAAATTTTAATATATTGATTAGATTATATATGTATTTTAATAAAATTTTACACATGACTGATTTAATAGAACTATCTTTTGCCTATCCCAACCCCTTGGGTGTCTTTTCCAGTTCCTATTTCGGAAAGTGCTTCTTCGAAAATGTGTCTCTAGTTCCCACCTCGATGTATCATAGATGCTACTATGGTGTTTAATGCTTTTATTTTATATTATATTTAGACATTTTTAGTATATTAATTTTTCTCTAGTTCC
>APFE030503420.1:0-12535 GCA_000404065.3 Pinus taeda | reverse complement strand
TATGAATTTTTAGTATACCTCAACCTTATTAAGAAACTAATTTTTAGACATTTATATTTTTAAGGTTTTGAGTTTTTATAAGTTTTTTTTGGAAAACATTTAATTTTGAAAAACAAATATTTTTGAGAGTTACAAGCTTGTATGAGTTACTTTATAAGAAAAACTAATTTTAAGAAAATTGCACTTTAAAGTTATAAGTTTTATGAATTATTTTATTAGAAATTTAATTCATCCATAAAAATATTATGTTATATTCATAAATATCTCAATTTAATATGCAATAATATCATTATATTTGCACAAGAACTTTTTATATAAATTTATTTTAATTTTTATTAATTTATCTCAATTTACTTGAAACTGTTGTCCTAAATTTATTATCACACTTTTGTTGCAATACGAGCACCTAATTGTTATTTATTTATTAAATGGAATAGGACATAGATGTTGGAAAATGTAAAGTGGCAGCTTGTAATTCTTATTTTCCTTAACCTTAATATTTTCTTGTTAACCTTACTAGTTTTCTTTATGTTCTTTAGTTATATCTCTTCATCAAACAAATATCAAGAATGAAACAGTAACAATAGAGGACACATAAGTTAGGCTCCCAACTAGGGGAAAACCCAGAAAAACTCTTCTCTTCTTAAATGAGATACAAATACCCAACCCTAGACTAAGTTCTTCTCCAAGTACCAAGTTATCCCTTCCAACAAATCCTTCCTTAAACCTGCATCAACCAACTACAACCTGGAACTGTTACCTCAATTTTTCACCTTGTTCTGCACCTTTGGCTTGATTGTGCACCTTGTTCTACACCCATTTCTATACCTTTGGCTTGTTTTGCACTCGGTTTCGTACCTTTGTCCTATTCCACACTCGATTTTATACGTTCAACCTATTATGCACCTGGTTCTATAACTTTGGCATGTTCCAGACCCAATTATGTGCCTTTGTCCAATTCCGTACCCAATTTTATACCTTCAACTTAATCTGCACCCAGTATTGTACCTTCATCCAGTTCCACACCCATTTATGTACCTTTGTCTTATTTCACACCTAGTTATGTACCTTCGGCTTGTTCGGTACCTTTTAAGAGAGATTGAGCTTCTTGAGTGAGAGTTAAATGAGGTGGAACTGCTCCTTTATATAGCCTTCTCAAGGGGTTAAATTCCCTCCTTTAGCCCAACTTGTACTTTAGGAGATTCTAGGACTTTCTAAACTAAAAAATAATTCTTTTTATAAATGCATTTTCCCATAAGGATCTTATAAAAATGATGTTGACTTCTTGACTCATGACAATAAATCATAAGACCTAAAAAACCCTAGAAGCATGAAGAACATGATTTTACCTAGAATACCATCAACAAAGATCATGAAATCCATTCTTTATTAATAATGTTTTTTTTTTCTTGTTTGTTACATAGGATACATATTGAAATGAGTACAACAACAATTATGAAGACCGAAACTAGTTACATTTTCAACACTCCCTCTTAACTAGGGAGGTATTCATAATTGTAAAATTAATACAACATTATATCTCAAACTGAAGAGTTATCACAAGAAAATTCAAATTAATAAGCCATACTGTAAGAATCATCATCATGACCAACATTGTCTTTGATGCCTAACTAGAGAATCTCTTCGTTAATTAAGAGCATTATGCTGAGAGGCTTTACGTGTGATATCACACTACCTCTACAAGGAACATACCCCATTTGAATGTCTACAAGGTATGCCCTTTTAGGACTATTCTTATCTTGTATCTCCAATCCTGAGTTCTTAGAGAATATCAATACTCCTTGACTACTCTTCTCTTGGATTCTTGTCCAATCCTTAAAGAGTGTCGGTACCTTTCCTTTCTTGGATGTTATATGTTCAAGGAAACCATAAATTCTTATCCAATCTTTCCTCATTCTTTATTCACCACCTAAAGAATATAATGCACATGTGATGTTCACCATCACTCCTTCTCAACTAGAGAGGACATTCCTATTATCTTAAAGAATAGATCCCTACTCCCACTCGAGGAGAATCCTTCTTCTCCCTCTCAAAACCAGAAGAGAATCTAGACTTCATTCCAATAGTGGAAGCCTACACCACAAGCCTTATAGCTTATATTTATGAGAATATCAGCTACTTGATCTTCATAGCTATTAAAATATACAACTGCGATCAAATTCCACTTTGGACAACTCATTTGATGGACATAATGATTGCATTGAATTCCTCTTTTCAAAAGGACTAAAATCAACCTAAATATCACTCAAATCGGATCAGGGAAAGTGTGCTTATGAAGAAAAGACCACATGTGCATATTTGATAAGGTTGACCCTAAAGAAAAGTGGACACTTTTGGAAGTCTATAAATACAAATCACCTCTACCTCATATGGAAATCATCATGAGACATTCTTCTATTCTCTTTCTTGGTTTTTGTCTCACATAGGTCTGAGTCTCGTCTATGAAGAAACATGATCGCTCAAATATGAAATTTCAGGGTCTGAAGCTTGCATCTTAGTTTTAGGGTTTTGGGCCTCAATTATTTTCACAACACAGGAAGAAGTCGACCATAGTCGCTCACAGAGAAGCTCACCAGTCACATGGACAACTCTTCATCCATGCGACAGGAGTTAGGGTTTCAAAATTTCAGTTGCAGACTACAGTGACTCACTTGTAGGCTCGAGAGAGCGAGTGAAAGCCTCTCAGTCACACACATGACTCCTCCTCCATGTGATTATGACCTAAATTATGGAATTTGAGTTGTTTAAATATTTCGCTCAGTAACTGCATTGTTCGACAGTCGACCGCAGATAACGACAATTCTTTACAGGCTTCAAAACTAGAATTTCGAGTATAAGCATTGATGGGTTCATTTCATGGATATTGTATAGTTATTTTTGCTGGATAGTTGTATGGATGAAGATATGGATCATTTTACTCTCTTTTTCTGAATCATTTGATGGAAATCTAATAAGAAGAAGAATCTAAAAGGGTTTTACCTATAATGGGTATTGCCCTAGTCTTTGACTAATCTTGGTTTCTCTATGTGTGAATAATTTTCTTGTATTGTTCCTTTATGTTTCGTTGCATTGATGATGATGATATTGTTCTTTCTACATAGTTGCATATGCTGTTGAATAATGATGTAAATCTAAATAAAATTATAATGTTATGGGGTGAATTTAATGTGTGAATAAATAAATGCAATTATCAAAGCATAAAACAATATAGCCCAAACAAAAATTAACATGGTGTCAGATTTGGGCTGAAGAAAAGTCACAAAGATCACACCTATGATGACACCATTGATGGATGCAAGAGAGTATGGTGGAGACTTAAAATAATTCTAGGGTTTGAAGGAAGCCCTAGGAAATTTTGATATTAGGGTTTGATGGATATTATGAGGTTAGAGTTTGGGAAAAAACTTTGTTTATGAAATAGAAATGAAATATGAAATCTAGAAACCCTAGCATGGTCAAAGTAAAGATGTTCAAGCACTTGTGTCAAATTTGATAAAGCCCTAGATGTGATAGTCTCTATTAGGCCTGATTTCCAATACAATTGGTCGAAATATTAAAGGTAACATTGTTATGTGAACAATGGAAAGTGATGGCCCTTGAAGGTTGGTTCAAGAGGGAGATGATCACTTCTCATTGAAGATAAGTACTTTTCAATTTATGATGCTTCTTTATGTCTTTACTTTTGTTTAGACTTATGGATCTGATTATTGTTTTGATTATTACTTATGCTTCTTGCATATATATTTGAGTATTTGAATGATTCTAACTTATTGATGAGATATGACAAGTGGATCCTTATTTAGGACCATGGCTAGTGCAGGGAGAGCAATCTGATGAAAATGTGACAAAGTGTTACAAGCTGCCTATGTAAAAGAAGTAGGTGCACAAGTATTTGAATACTACAAGGTATGTATGGTATATTGTTTCTAAGTTATCTTTCAGCTGCAATATTAATGACAAGGTAAGCCCTAAGGTACAATGAGAATGTCTCCTTCACAAATGGTTCATGCATATTAAGGTGATTTGGATTCATGGTCCCCATGATGAAATGATGAACTTATTAGTAAGAAAGTATTGTATCCTTTAGACATGGTGAATTTCTTGATTCTATGAAAATACTTAATATTGATCTTTGATATAGTGATGTTTAGATAAAATCTATCATTTTGAATGTATTGATCCCATGAAGAAGACTAGCACCTTGATTCTAATAGGTGGTAACTTGATACTATTGATATTTTTTGTGAAAAACATGGCAGACATAATGGTAGAAGTGTAACAATGAGATTAATATTCAAGATCTTTTGTTGACCATGGTTATATTTTGATATGTTTAGTAATTATGGCATATGGAAAAATTGAATTCCCTAACTTGATGGATTGAGTTATGTGACAAAGAGTTAATGATATGATCATGATGAATATATGATATAGTATGACTTTATGAAATAACAAATCTATTGATTCATCATAGACAAGTTGATGACTTGAATGAATATGACTAAAGTGGATTCTCATTCAGAGGGCGAATCTATCTATAAGGTCCTTACTCTTATTACCATTGGAATTATATATATTCTTTAATGTTGAAATAATATTTATGGATATGAATAGAAAAATATTTGACATTGTTGATCTGTAACAAAGTTATGATTTGAGAAGAGAGAGTTGTCCCTTACTCTAAGCCTTAGTGGCATGGAAGCAAGATTATAGATGTGGCTATAGCCTCTCAGCCACATGTAAGTAAGGTCAAGGGTGCAACTGTAGTCTCCCAACCGCACAGAGGAATGCCTATGGGTGTGATTATGCCTGCCAAACACAAAAATGAAGTTTTGTGCATGAAATGAGATGTTCACCTGAAGGATGTCAATCATGTAGACATGAAGCAGACAATAGAAAGTTCTAAGAGGCAGGATGAAGAATATTTTTGGAGATGATGTTTGAGAAAGTTATGGATATGACATGGATACATTGCAATGACAAATATTGGGAACCGATTAGAAGAGGATCCCATATATATGTATGGGACTAAGATGCCTTCACAATTGAGACAATGCTGCTCTTCGAGACAAGCTTAGGCTTGTGGTTGATATCTCCTTGAGAGGGAGGACGAATATGGTATCCTTTTTATGATATGTATAGTTTTGTTCTAATATGATATTTGATTTGATGCCTATATGAACAGGAAACAACTGCTATTGAGACATGATGATTACTATACATGAGCATGATGATATGTTTATGATCTACAGAGATCAAGATTGATCGAGACCACTGAGCCAACTCTTCCTCCCTATCTGAGCTCCTAGGGTGAGGAGTTGAGATAGAGGGCTCTAGGGGTTGGGGGAAATTTGGACAATAGGGTATCACCCCTATCTATTACCTATAGGGTTGGAGTAGTAGATCACCCTATCTTGGTCTTTGCAAAGTATACCCAAGTTAGAACCATACTCACAAGCAAGGCTTGTTGAGATTGTCCCTCCCGGTCTGGCTAATGAGTTGAGGAGGCTTGGAGGCATGTGATCCTTACCTTTTGATAAGTCGGGTATCTCGTCCAAGCTCGGATTATGATGCAGGTGTTATACCACATGAATATTTAGGGTCATTGTTGGGAAGATCGCTATGCAATAGGATGGGTTGAGTAGTAGCTCCCCTATATCACCTATTCCTCGATATGGGGTCGTAGTAGTAGCTCCCCCACGATATTTCGGGTTGAGATATGCTCCCCGATATGGTTCTAGCTTGAGATGTACTCCCTGATGATATGCTCTTCGATGTTGATGCAGGTTGTAGATCTGGCTCCCCACTGATATTCCTGGGTAGTAACCCACTGGAAAAAATTCCTGGTAGTAGCATGTTGGCAAAGATTTTGAGTAGTAGCCTGATAGACAGAGGGTGATAGATTGATCTCCCCTTCGACATCAAAATTATTCTTCTTTTAGATTTGAGAATATTTAGCATATGAGCAGGGAAAATAAATATATAAGAAATAATAAGAAAGAGACGAATTAAGATTATTAGTGATGATACATGATGATGAGAGGCTAGGGATTGGATATTATTTGATGACAGGAAACACATGACATGATGCAAATGGAATTATCCATAGTTGAGAGGGAGTGTTAAATTATGCAACTGCAGTCAAATTCCACTTTGGATAGCTCATTTTATGGAGATAATGATTGCACTCGATTCCTCTTTTCAAGAGGACCCAAATCGACCTAAATATCACTCAAATCAGATAAGGAAAAGTGTACTTATGAAAAAAATCCCACATGTTCATATTTGATAAGGTCGACCCTAAAGAAAAGTGGACACCCATGGAAGAATATAAATACAAGTCACCTCTATCTCATTTGGACATCATCATGAGACATTCTTCTATTCTCTTTCTTGGTTTTTGGCTTGCACAAGTGTGAGGCTTGTTCACGGAGAAACAGGTTCACTCGAGGATGAAATTATAGGGTTCTATTGTGCTATGCAACAATCCCCATTTATTTGTATATAAATCTCTTAGGAAATTATTATATAAATAAATGGGAACCCCTAAAAATTTAAAAAACATAGGAAAATAAAATAGTTTATGGTTTTAAAAGGACAAATTCGTTTTTTCTTTAATAAAAAAATCTAAATTCATTAGGCCCGAACAACTCGAATGAGCATGCCTTAAAGAAATACCGACTATCACATTTCGAAAGTCTTAAAATGAACAATTCCTCATTTTTATCCTTTAAAAACTTGCGATGTGATAAAGAATAGCCCCTAGAACAAAACATGCTTAAAAAATTAAAAGGCTTAGGTATCGTTAAAAAACTACTTCATATCGGAACTTGCTTGCATCGTAATTTTATAATGAACACGATATATGAAAAACCCGAGGACCATTCCGATTGTGATATGCGATAAACCATCCAAACCCGATAAAAAAATTAATGAAAACTATAAACATGTCACGTCTGGATGGATAAAAAAATAGAAAAATGCTCGCTGCTCCTTTCACTTCCGATCTTCTGATTGTGATAAAACTAATTGTTAAAAGGCACGAATTTAATAAAATCATAAGAATGAATAAACTTAAATTCGTGCTTGTTAATCATCATTCGGGCCTGCTCTAATGCCACATCATTCCTTGTGATTTCACAATCGCCAAAAAGCCTTTGGCTATATCCATTCCACTCTACTCCAAAACCTTTGATTGCGATATTATGATCATCACATCGTGCGCTTCTCATACCCAAAGAACCGATATAACGATATCAATATCGCATATCGTCATAACACATGGAAACAGGTTCTAAATACCGTTTGAATGTTTTTTGTGATATGATCTATTAATGAGATAATAAATTACCATGCGAAGCCATGATTTCAGTTATTAAATATTTCTAACGGTATTTATGATTTCAATCCCCAAGGTGATTTGATGGCCTGTATATAGATTTGTTCACATTTAAACTATGTTTCCCATCATTTCAATCCTTGTATGTTCAAATTCTTCCGCATTTCAGACCTATTGCTCTTCATTCCTCTGTGTTTCCAATTTGCAGGTTTAACCTGAGAAGAAGTTGTATAATAGGATGACCAAGACAAAGAAAGGAAAGAAAGCCATGGAGACTTTGCAATTCACACCTTCTTCTTCCGATGTAACAGAGATACCCCCGCTTTTATCAAACATTACATGCACAATAGATAGTGGAACATCCTCGTGGGAATCCATGTACAAATTTCTAGAAAGCGAAGGGCCTAAGGTAATTCAAAGAGTGGAAGAAACAGATGCTACTTCATCTTCTGAAGCCTCCAACTATGAAGTTGCCAACTCTTTTTTCATAGGATCAATGCTCAACCCAAGATCCTTCCTTATACTGATATGGTAAAATAGATAATTGAGAATATTAACATTGTCGATAGCACATTCTTGACTTCAAGAAAAATAGTCATTATGTCCTTTACAACGGAAGGTTTGAAGAAAATGTACCATATACCTGACCCACAAAAGGTGTATGACAAAGCTTTCCTTGAACATTTTACAAGCGAGAATGAAGTAGCATCAGATCCAATTAAACAATGGAGATCCTACCCAAACAAACACAAGCAATAGAAAATGGGTATGTACTCTATATCTTCCCTCGCCTCTCCCTATTCTTATATCACAGCTATGATGTGTAGACTGTTTGGGCACCCTAATACAACTAAGTTCTCAGTTGAATGGGTTCATCTTATTGAGGAAAAAATCAATTCTTATATAATGGATTGGGGCACTATCCTTTCAAATAACATTTCCTCCCAAATCCGAGAGTTTAGGCAACATTGGTATGTTACTAACAGAGTAGTTCCACTATTTTTTATGAGTGCATATATCATGGATGTGGTCTATTTCACTACTAGTTTCTTAGCCATGGGATGGAAATGGAACATTCAATGTCCCACTCCCATCCATATATATCATAAAATATTGTGGAAATCTAATTTCCACACCCATTCCTATAAAAATTTCCAAGCAGTTATGCTACCCATTCACCAAGCCGTTTCTGAAAAAAGAGCCCCAGTGTTGTCAAATGGGGCAAAAATTGATTTCATACCAATAGGTAGGTGGTTTGGAGAGAAGCTTTTTACTTATGTTAGAGTTTATGGAAGTCTAGCACATCCTCATGTTCTCCCATTGTATGTCCCGGATAAACTACTGGATAGGGAGATTGTGTATCAAACTATAGGGATGGACTGACAAAGACCCTAAAGGAAGCCAAGAAATATCTTTGGCCTTCATTCCCCATCCAATGTGGTGTTTATGCTCTACATGCTTTCAAGCATGCTACACTTGAAATTGAATATTGCTACCATTCCTGGCAGATAGCTTGACCCTAACAATGTTGCATAAAATTTCACTGCCCAAGTGAAAATTAGACAGTTCAGTCATGAAGATGATGAATATGATGACCTATTTGAATATGTTGAACTATTTTCACAAGTGAAACATCTGGCCATGTTGAAATTGAATACAGAAAGGGTAGCCCAATTCCAAGAATATAGAGAAAAAACACTGCAAAATGTCCTTTGGATCTATTGAGGATCCCTTAACCGATTATCCAAGAAGAGAAGGATTCAAAACAGGGCTCAGAGCAAGAGTTAGAACAAGGTTCAAAACAAGGTTCATAGCAGAAGTCAAAATAAGGTTCAGAATAAGGTTTATAGCAGAATCCAGAGAAGAGTTTAGAAAAGAATTATGAACAAAACTTAGAACAGGTTTCCAAGGATATTGAAGTGGAAGATAAATCCACAAAAGATCATACTGATGAAACACCCTTCAAGAATCAGCTGGATGAAGCTTGGAAATAGTTTGATCAACAACTTAAAGGACAACAAGGGTTAGAAAACATTGAAATGGAGAAAAAATTCAGCACACCCCATAGCACTAGACAAACCTCATTTACTGATAGGGCTACTAATAAAGTTTTCACTACAAAGGAAGTTGAGATAATATTGACATTCCATTCATCTGGAATGGTTCTTAAAGTGGAAGAAATCCCTCCTCTTAACGTCTTTTAAAGTCCCAAACATCGGGCTATGGTGAAAAGATAGAGGAAAAGGAGAAGAAAAGAACCATCACCAATAATCATTCTTGCTGATATACCTATGGATATAGTATGGAAGGATACACCAATTGATAATTTGACAAAGTTGTCACAGTTTGCAGGTGTTTATGCATCTGTTATGATTGACAAAGAAGCAAAGGTTCAACAATTGGTCAAAGAAAAACAAGAGAGAATTCAACAGTTAGAGAAATGGCAGCATGTTTCTTACAAGCCCATGTAATAGGTCCTGAACCAAGAGTGAAGACATAACCGGCAGTAGACTTCCGATCATCAGGGTCACCAGCCCAATCAGAATCAGTGGAACCAACTAATAGAGGAGTTGCTTTGGCACTGTAATGAATCCCAAACTGTATTGTACCTCGAACATAACGAAGTATTCTTTTAGCTGCTTTCCAATGACTTTCACGGGGGTTTTGCAAAAAACGAGCAACGAGGCCAACAGCAAAGGAAAGGTCAGGACGAGTATGGGTTAAATACAAGAGTTTTCCTACAAGTTGACGGTATAAGGTAGCATCAACTTCAGGAGAAGTACAAGAGACTGAAAGTTTGACTCCAGACTGAAAGGGAGAAGGAGCTGGCTTACAATCTCCCATGTGAAAATGACGAAGAATATCACAAGCATACTTGGACTGGGAAAGGGAAATACCCTCCTTGGATTGCAAGACTTGAAGACCGAGAAAATAGTGTAAGTGTCCTAAGTCTGTCATTTCAAATTTCTTTTTTAAGGCTGGACTTCACATGGTTTATAAGGATGGGATCACTACCAGTAAGAATAAGATCATCAACATAAAGAACAAGGATGATAAGAGAGTTTCCCACTGTCTTGGTGTAGACAGTATTGTCAGAATGACACCTAGAAAGGCCAGATTCTAAAAGAAAGTTATCCATTTTGGCATACCAAGCCCGAGGAGCTTGCTTGAGACCATAAAGAGATTTCTTAAGTCGACATACAAGGCTGGAGTCTGTTTGGATGAAGCCAATGGTTTGTTCCATATAGATTTCTTCATGCAAGTCCCCATGCAAGAAGGCAGATTTAACATCCATCTGATGGACTTCCCATTTAAAGAGGCAGCAAGGGAAAGAACAAGGCGGATAGAGTTCATTTTGGCAACAGGGGAGAAGGTTTCAGTGTAGTCAATGCCTTCAACCTGTGAAAAGCCCTTAGTAACAAGACGAGCTTTATGTTTATCAACTTTCCCATCTGGTCCATACTTGGTTCTGTAAACCCATTTACATCTAACAAGTTTGCGTCCCTTTGGTAGAGGAACAAGATTCCATGTATCATTTGCCAACAATGAATGATATTCTTCATTCATAGCTGCTTCCCAATGTGGATGGCCTGAAGCTTCTGCAAAAGTGTCAGGATCATGATTTACTGGAGCTTGAGCCAGTAAAGAAGAGGCTCTTTCAAACTGAGAACGTGTACTTCGCTGATCTGTAGGATCACCGGCAAGATCACCTGCTGCATCCCGAGTAGCACGGACCCATCTTGGAAGTTGAGGATCCTGAGAAGGTGGGGGAGGATTGTCATCCTTACTTTCATCATCTGAAGAAGAAATGTTTTCAAAAGTAGAAGAGATAGGAAGAGGTGGCACATCCGCCGGACTAGGCTCGCAGGCCGATTTATTTTCATCAATTTTTACATCTCTTCTAATGATAACATTTTTGGACTTAAATGGAATAAGTCTATAACCTTTTACATCTTCAGAATATCCAACAAAAGTACATTTCTCACTCTTAGGTTCTAAAGCTTTATGCTTTTCATCTGGAATATGGGCCCATGCTTCACTTCCAAAAACACGAAAGTGACTTACATCTGGTTTAATGGAAATCCAAGCTTCTTCTGGAGTGATATTCTTTAGAACCTTAGTAGGAGTGCGATTTATTATATAATTTGCACAATTAATTGCTTCGACCCAAAAACTAAGACTGAGTCCTTTAGATTACAGCATACAATTAGCCATTTCCTTTAAGGTGCGATTTTTCCTTTCAGCTACACCATTTTGTTGTGGAGTGTATGGAACAGTATGTTGCATTTGAATTCCATTTTCGGTGCAAAAGGTGATGAATGTGTTTTTAACATATTCTCCACCATTATCAGTTCTTAGCTTAAGAATTTGATGTCCAGATTGTTTTTCAACAAAAGCTTTGAAGGCCAAAAATGTGTTAAATACTTCGCTCTTGAGTTTTAAGAAGTATACCCAAGTGCGTCTGGAGAAATCATCAATGAAAGTTAAGAAATAGTTGCAGCCAGAGAATGAAGCAACAGGAAGTGGACCACATAAATCACTGTGCACAAGCTGTAAAGGGGCTGAGGCGTGCCAAGAGGCACGTTTTTCAAAACTGTCCCGATGATGTTTCTGAGTACACATCCGGAACAAACACCATCTCTGCAAGATACCATAGGAAGACCTGTCACCATATTTTCTTTACATAGATGCTGAAGGGAGCGATAGTTTAAGTGACCAAATCGCTCATGTCAAAGTTTGCTCACTTCATCATTATGAGCAACAAATACTGAGGGAAGATTTGATGACCCAAAGTTGTGAAACTTATACAACCTTGTGGAATCATCAGCAATACCAGTAGCTAGAATCTGTTTAGGATCTCTTAGATCCTTGATTACAACATCATGAGGTGAAAATTCAACAATTTTACCTTCACCTGAATGAGTTATCTGATATACAGATAGAAGGTTGGAGGATAAGGTTGGAACACATAATACATCATTAAACTGACCATTGTCTAGATGAACAGTTCCAGTCCCTACAACATTAAGAGATCTATCATCACCAACATATATATTTTTGGTGTTACAATCATGTAAAGAAGAAAACATGGCTGTGTTTTTGGCCATGTGATAAGAGGCTCCAGAATCAATGAGCCACTCATGAGAATGAGAAGAAGAAGATACCTTTAATGCA
>APFE030503417.1:0-12549 GCA_000404065.3 Pinus taeda | reverse complement strand
GGATTCTATCTCTAAGCCATTGAGAATATATTGTGATAATTCAGCTGCTGTTTTTATGGCTAAAAACAACAAAAGTGGGAGTCAAAATAAACACATCGACATTAAGTATGTAGCTGCAAGGGAACGTGTTAAAGAAAAGAAAGTTGTCATTGAGCACGTCAGCACTGAATTGATGATCGCTGATCCTTTGACTAAGGTCATGCCACCATTTAAATTCAAGGATCATGTAATGAATATGGGACTTGGTTCCATTATGTAGTTTCTCATTGTATGGGCAATGTTATTTTAATGAAATTCTTAATTATTGTGATGTTTTTTCTCATATTTATGTGCACCTTAAGTTGATTTGAGAAAATTCATTTAAGAAGGACCAGGAATAAACATAAGGTTTATTCATTAAGAAATTGTTGGCACATAAATTATAATAAGAATAAATACATAGTAATACATGGAAGATAATACTCATCATTAGAGGACTTATCGCCATGATTCATGTATCTATTACTTAATACATATTGTCAATGGTTTTTAAGTTGAGACATTAAGTTTGGAAGTATGAACCAAGTGGGAGAATGTTAAACTCCATTAATTTTTGCCAACCTGTAACCTACACTTATAGAACTAAACTGAAGTCTTTCCTTAATTTTTGGAAACCAACTGCAGTAATTTCCTTAAATTAAGGAAATCAATTGCAGTTAATTAATTTTCTGGTTGGAGCTTCTGAAGTGGTCCATTACTCCATCTGGAATTCTCTACCTTGATCTGTGGAACACCTGACACATAGCCATTAGACGCTTGATGGAAGCTTGGCTATAAATTCATCTGTTTGGTCCCCAAGTTAGCTTCTCAATCCCCTTCAGTTGTTTACACCATCTAGCTGAGAGAGCATAGCTTGGAAGTGCCTTCAGATTCACTGTGATTTTTCTTTTCTTTTTGCTTGGATTGTAGCTGGAGTGTTGTTTCAGTGAATAAAGCAAGTGGACTGTGGTTTGTAGCAAGAGCATTATCAATGGCTGGAGGTAATCCTGGGCATTGAAATTTCATTTTTAGATTCTTTAATTCCGCATATAGAATCGCTGTTGTAAATTTCTTACAAGAAGCACATGAAATGTAGTATAATTAGAGGTAAACAAACTTTTCATGTCCATTAAATTTAAAACAACTATGTATAGATTTAATAGAGTTTGGTCTCAATGAATTGATTTGCACAAGTGGATTCTTTCTAATTGGACCAAGTATTGTGAAATTTTCTTGTGCTCCAAAGGGTATTTTGTTGTTCAATTTGATAATTCTATCGATTAACAAAAAATCTTTGACATGGTCTCTAGTTTTGGGGCAAGGTGATGACCTTTATTACCCATTGGTTTTATATTTTGATCCTTCTTCAATGGTTGTATCCAAAATGTCAATTTGGGTCAAAACCCCAAATTTCGCTCTTTTATTTAAGAAACCTTTAGCATTTAATGACATGAAAAATACTTTGGGGGTTATTTAAAGTATGATGTGGATCACTTTGTGTAAGGTTTGTTCACATATTCTTAAATTTTCTTTGAGATTGATCTTAGGAAAGTTCTTCTAGGTAGAATGATACTAAATTTTTTAAATGTATGACTCTTGGTTATGAAAATACAACATTTTGTTGTTATATTTATTGAGCCAAGAGACTCATTCTACAACCCAGTATGAAGGCGATGTGTAAATATGTCAGTGCTCAACTTGGAGTCTATTAAAATAAAAGTAAAATATTCTCTAAATAGAAAAGAAATGTTGGCTATAATAAAAAAAATGTGTTATGCATATTTAATTAGTTGTCCATATAACCTAATATAATAAAATATCCAATGTGAGTTATGAATAAAATATTTTAATAACAATTAATATTGACGTACACTTAAAAATATATTAATAAAAAAGAAAAGTATTTTAACATGTGTTGATAAAATGACTCAATGATGTCGTTATGTAAAATATTTTATATATTGGTTTCAAAAATTATGTATATATCATATATTGAAAAAACAAGTTTTATTGGTTAAAACATTTGATGTCGTCTCGGTAATTTACAATTTAATCTTTTTTTAGGTATACGATTTTTTGTCAAAATCCAACAAAGAATTTTTGGACTTACAAGTTTAAGTTATAAAATACAATTTAAACAATGAAAAATTACACATTATTTTTGCACTCTAAAATAAGTATGCTTAAGATGGATCTATGCTAGTCCTAATACAAGACATCTCCTCAAGTCTTGTGGTCCTCCAAAGAAGAAAAATGAACATTTCTTTAAATCCAAAATTTGGCAACATTATGAATTCCCCTTGTGAATGATAAAGAGGATAAGAACTCCATAGATTTGCAAGTTTTAATTTTAAAAGAAGACTTGAATGATGGAACAATGATAAGAATGATGAGATAAATTAAAATGTCGGGGTTAATGAGGAAACTATCAATAAAGTGGATCCCCCATGTGAGATTGTAGCAAGTGAAGATATAACTCATAAAATTAAGAGATATAATGAATTTTATATTTGCAAGTCTAAGGTCCATGAGGTCATGGATAGATGGTGATCGGGTGTTCTGTTAAAGCACTCCTTGATGTGAAGTCACCAGTTCAATTCCCCGCCCAATTAAGGTGATATATTGGACATGTTGAAGATGTAGTCCTGCCAAGCTTACAAAAAAAAGATATTTATAAGTCTAATAAAGAATGACTATTCATTTAGATTCTAAAGGAAAAAAAAAATTGACATACATGCAATTTAAGAACCATAGGTTTAGAAAAAATTTTAAAAAAAGGAAGAAAGAGAAAAAAGATGATGAAAGATAATGTTTTTCACTATTCCATTTTAGTTGATACATAGTTGTCATTATTTTGATATATGTGTAAATATTTTGAGATATTTTTTAAAATAATTTAAAAAACATTTACAAAATATAACATTTTCATATTAAATTATAATTATTTTCTTTTACATGTTAACACCTTCTAAAATATATTATTAAAATTGGGAGAAAATAGTAATAATATTGAAAAAATTATAAATAAAGAGTTAATATAATTATTATAATAATTAAATATGTAAATAATATTCCAAATTTAGCAAAGAAGGGGTGGGGATAAATATGAAAACTTATTAATTTAAACAGGAATAATGAAGACTTAATAAACAAAAATAAATATTCACTATAAGTAAGAAGGCACAAATACTATATAAATTATGAAAATAATAAAATATTTATAATACAGAATCGACTATAGAATTATTAATAAATGTTTTTTTGTTTTTAAATAGTATGAAATATAAAAATATAGAATATGAAATTAATAGGTAAATATAGTATTGAAATATAGTGATGATATATTTAATATATTAGAGTGAGTAAAATAAATAAGAGGAAATAGATAATATAATAAAGATATAGAAGTAGTGTTCCATGGGGACACACTCCGGAGGGTAGGGGATGTGCTTTGTCACTCTCCCACTCTCTTTGGATAGGGAAACTCTTGGGGAAACATTTCTCATGTCCTCCTTTTTAGGGAAACTCCAACGGACCTTTTTCTCGATGACGAAAAGCAACCTCACGTTCCCACAAATTTATTTGCTAATAACAATTAAAAACATAAAAACTCTAAAACATAATCATCCACATTTCTCATTAACCCTACGATTTACCTTGTCACCCGACATTGTCCTTCTACTGTCGCTTAACTTTTTACCTTACCACTTGATATTTTCCTACTGCCGCTACTCGACAATTTCCATCTGCAATTTGTTGTGATTCAAATTTACCATAGACCGAGGGCCTTAGAAATTTTGAGTTGTGATTTTCATTTTGTGACGTGGAACTGTCAAATTGGAGTTGTGATTTTTATTATGTGACTTGGAGCCATTGGATTGGAGCTGCATTTATTATTTAGTATTTTTTGAGAAATTTACTAGGATTGCACTGCTTTCTATGTTTATTTTTAGTTTAGTATTCTATGGCTATGTTAGAATTCAGCATAATGTTATTGTCTATATGATGATTTTACTTTTGATGTGCATTGTGTAATTTCAATTTTCAAATGATTAATTTAATTTAGATTTACCTTACATAAAATTAATGTCAATTGCCAAATGATGAATTTAGATGGAACATTGCATAATGTCAAATGATGGATTCAATTTAGTAATTTACTTTCACATTTACAAGTTGACATTGATGATTGCAGAAATGTCAAATGATAACTATGATTCATAATAGTCCAATTCAAACGATCAAATTCATCCTCGATCAGGGTGTGAGCGGTTTAATAGCAGTAATAGTATGATGGACATCTCCCGAATCCCAAGGTGATCCGTTGCCACCCTCCACATCCTCGTATCACATGGAGTGGTGACAACACGTCTGAAAGAAATCAATGTAACTTATGAAGGTGGAAGGTTAGCTTAATGTGACATGCACCCAGCCTTTTCGGTGTTCAATTTGGTAATTTCTCGTTTTGTGTTTGTGCTTGGCATAAGTTTGGAATTGAGCATCTCTGCAACATGCAGCAGAATTTTGTGACAGAAATTTACAGGACTTTGATTCATTCACCATTGGTTTAGGTCATCGGTCTCTGGTATGTGCTTAGACTTCTAACTTATTTATCTATCATGGAGTGCTCTTCTTGTCTTCAGGTTTCATGGGAGAAGGGATATGATTTGTATAAAATGGGTTTGGAAATGTATTCTCTGGAAGTGGGTATGGTCATCTCTGAATTGCTTGAAGGTTGTCTTTTTTTCCTTATTCTTGTGTTTGTGCTCTATGGAGTTTTGTTGGCTTGTATAGGTGCTATGTTGATGAGGCCAACAGGGCTCTTATGATCTCTTTGGACCTCTCACGGACACCCCAACCATGGTTATCCTCTAGCATTTTGTGGTTATGGCCCGAATATTCTCAAGTTTCTACGAAACAGTGGATTGGAAGGTCATTCTTCCCTACAACGGTTTGATTGTTGTTGGCCTCATGGTTTTGAAAATTGGTATGCCTTCTTTGTAAGGCCCCGAGGTTGAAATTGGGGCCACTATTGGGTTTTGTATGGGATGTGGTTCTCACCATCAATTACCTTGACAGGTTCTCTCCGGCATGACCCCCAACAAAACTTTTCACCTCGTTGTGGCTCGTTTTGGGTTGGCATCCTGAGTATCGATTTGGGGGTTTCATTTTGTTTTATTTGTATCATAAACGTTAGATCATGGGTCGAGTGGCTTCTGGAAGAGGTCAGACCAGTCAAGGCTCTCGTGTGCATGAAAAGAAGGCCAATTCGGCTAGTACCTCTAACAACCCTAGCACATCTTTTGAAAAATCACGTGGATGCAAGTCCACCTCCTGGATTATTAAAGAAGTGACTACAATGCATCATGCAAGATCGACCCATGCTCGTCAACTCATTTCTAAATGGGAGGAAGATTTAAATGAGATAGTGGGATTGCTAGACCTTGACTTAGATGATTGGCATACCCTAGTGCCTAATAAGTGGACGGTGCACTTGTATTGGCTGTTAAAGATCCTACTGGTTAAAGACCTAAAGCATATCCCCCCAAGATTGGCCACGAATGCTCAAGCTCTACTAGGCTATAGCAAAGATTTTCAGCAAATCGAATTTCAGATACAACAACAAAGCCACTGCCTTAGCCGTAGTAAAAGGCATATCCCATGCATTCCACAATCTGAACTTCCCAGGTCAAGTGTCAAGGATCCGACTCTTGTTGACTCAACATATGATGAGTAGTCTGGCGTATCACTTCTCTTTTAATTATTAGTATATGCAACAATTTTTATCATTTCAGTACCTTCAGTACATATACAAATATTCAAATGTTAGGCAGTTTAAGGACAATTACAATTTTTTGGCCTGGAAGGATAAACCATTCTATTTTGATTTTGGATGGGTTATCATGTTGTTAGGTGGCCAATAGACCTGGTTTACCACTAGGCAGGTTGAGGCCACCTAACCACTTAGCATATGGATGTAATATGTCTATTTTTTATGTTAACGTAAAGAAAGGCCCTACCAAGCTTACAAAAAAAAACGATCATATTTAGATGTACATTTCATAATTATTAAGATTTACTATTTACTAACTTAGTTATTGACATAATGTTGGGATTTTATTTTTTCTTCTACATATTAAATTTTTAGTAATTTTATACTTTTTATGACGTTGACGTCCCCTCGTTTCCCTAAAAGTTCCCTAAATTTTGGGGTTCCTTATATACATCCCCCTTGTGCGTATCCCCGCTCTGGCATTTCCTGTCCCAGAAACTCGGTGGAACATTGTATAGAAGGGACATTAAAGATAACATAATTAAATAGATATGACGAGAAATGGGAAGGGAAGTTAGGGAGGAGGATATAAAAAGTGGATTAATGACAAATTCTATGGATAATTGGTTACAAAAGATGACTTAGTTTGTAGTCATATTTGTGACAAGAGATGACAAAGGGATGGAAATGAAAGTTATCAAAGAAGATATAAAAATTTGATATTGACAAATAGTATGGATAGTTGGTTGCTAAAACAACTTTGTTTGTAGCCGTATTTGTTAGTGAAACTATTGTGTTCATTTTTTAAATTTCTATGGCTTTCAAATTAATGATGCAATCTGAATAATGAGAGTTGAAATTGAAACTTTGGTTTGATTAAAAAATTGAGGTGTTTAATGTTATGAGTACACTCTTCAATGATAGATTTGGAATATCATTTATAAAAGATTCTTTGAGCTAAGTTTGAATATATTGATTGATTTGCTCAATGTAATATTTGTGACTAGAATGAGGAATTTGATAAACTCCTTAACAATGAACAAGGTTTGTTTTATCTTTGACAATTATAAATAATTGTTTAAACATCTTGTGAAATTTAAAGAAACTTTTATTGTTCCTTTTGGCTAATATTTTCAGAATTCAATCGATGTAAGGGAGGAAATGTGCACCACAATATCGTGAGCTCAAAGATTACAAAAATAAAGGCTTATGAATCATCAAAAAATGAAATCATAGACATGTGTAATGCGGTGAAAAAATTATGTACTTCAAGGTAGATAAGAGCTAGGAAATGAACGTTATATATATATATAGTAAATAAAAACTTTATGAGTACATGTAGCTCAATGTAGCAAAGAGTTAGAAATTTGTCACATAAGAATTCCACACATAGAAGTATTTATGGCCTATTAGTTAGTGCTACTATTGGTAGCATGGTGTTGGCAACAATATCAACAGTTGGGCTAGTTGTGTGTTGGCATTGATGTCAACTAGGTGTTCATGTATGGTTTTGATGATATTGTAGGTTGTTGATATGTTGTTTATACATGGGTGATACATGTGTTGGTAGATTTGGTTAGTGTAGATTGTAAAGTCTGAATTCTATAATCCATATGTGACGCTTGTGTGAGAAAATCACATACACACATGGATATCATGAAGGTCAATCAAGTACATGACCCTACATGTAGAAAATATAAAACCAAAGGCTTTCCTGGGGTATTTGCTAAAGGTATTTGGAGGCAAAGAGTTGATTGATATAGTCCTGAACAACTTGATTTGTCCCATGTTGATCTAGTCCAAAATGATTAGCAATGATGGAATGCAATGAATGCATTTTGATTTGGTCGATTGGGAAAGTTAGTTTAGATGGTGTTGTCGTGGATTAATCAAGGTTGGTTTCTATGCGTTTTGGATGTTGAATGCATACAAACGTAGCTATTTAGTGATTATTAGGCTATATGATGAATCATTAGAATGTTGGAGCAAGATCAAAGAAGTTTCCTGCATATGAGGCGGACCAGTTGGTAGAGTGTGTTTCTTGTGTGTTAAGAAGGTGGTTGAGTGTTGAAGTAGTTACAATATGTTGTTGTTATGTATTGTTGGGTGAGATTATTTGAGTGCATGTGCAACTAGATTTTTTGATGGATGAGTATGTATACTATTGCTATTCTTATTATGTATTTCTACAATGGTTTGAGTAGTATGGGGGTTATATGTTGCAGAGATATTGTTGTTTCTAGGATTTGTTAGAGAGTATGCAAAGAGAAGAGTTGATTGTTGAGTATTGTTAAATGTGTTGGGTCAATAGAGGTTCTGTATTTAGTTTGAGTAGAGAGATATATGTGTGTCTAGTGTGAAAATTGATGAAACAAGGTCCATAGTGTTTTGTGCAGAGTTTCGTGGGTCCAGTTTGAAAATGTATGAAGTGTGGTCCATAAGGTTTTGAATATTGAGGTATTTAAGGGCAAGTGGCAGCTTGCTAGCAAGTGGTGGCTTGCTAATATAGGGATTAGTGGCTTCCTACAAGTGGTGGCTTGAGAAGTTATTGGAGGTTGGGGCTTCCAGCAAGTTTGGGCCTTAATATTTGTGGAAGAGGTGGCTTCCATCCAGTGGTGGTCTGAAGTGGGTGCGTTCTCGTGTACATCGCAATTCGAGGCTTGCACATTGTTGGGCGATTTAGTTGTCTGCTAAATCCCTGTCATTTAATTTATCAATCTGGGGAATCGTAAACTTAGAAGAAAACCAATATATATGGGACCTTAGATGAACCAGGTGTAAGAAGTTTGTTTAGAATGGAAATGCATATTACAAATCTAAACTATCAGATCTATTCTATGAAAGCATAAAAATAATGTTTGATCAATGGAATTATTTTACTTTAGAAGATAGAGAAGAGTCTCTTGTTCAAGAGTCCTGGTTGTCCTTCTACCATCTTTCTATAATAACATTGCCAAACACCTAAGAAAGTAGGAAAGAAAGCATGTAAATGAAAGGATGTAAATATTGTTTCCAATTCAATTCTTAGCTTATGGAGAAGAGTCTCCTAACTTAGGAGGACTTGATCTCTAGATACTGAAAGGGAATCAATATTCACATAAATGTAATCTAAGAAAGCATATGAGAAAGTAAATCTTATTTCAATTTAATCTAACTCATGAAGAAGGGACTCCTAACTTAGGAGTTCATGGTTTTCCTTCTCACATCAAAACTAGCTATTGAAAGGAGATCAACCTTCACACAACAAAACATGGCCACAACATGAATTCATACTAAAATTATCTACAAGTATTTACAAGAAAGAAATAAGATGAACATCATAATTAAGATTAGTATATTCACAACATTACTTTACAACAAAGTGCACTTATCTTAGTATTGGGATCCTTCCATTCCTCAATGAGCACACATGAGCAACTATCACACCTTAAGAATCAAACAACACTCATAACTCATGATTTGGAGAAAATGATATTATTCATGTTGAATGAACAATCATAAATTTGGTGCTAATGAATAACTGATAATTGTTTTCTCTCCCTCCTCCTCCTTAACATGATTTGGAGGATTCTCCTCTTATTTATACATGAATTAGGGATATCTACTCAATAAATGTAGATCCCTTAAATATATACTAGGCCCACACTTGTCTCAACTTATCCCTAAATACTAGATATAAATCCCATGACACATCAAAATCTCCATGATCTTCCTCCTTGGAATATGGTCCACCTCTTAAGTTGAAATTCGAATTTGATCTTGGGAGACCACATAAGGGTGCCTTGGAAGCTTCCGAATGATCTACACATGTCATCAAACTCAAGCCACTTTTAGGTATAAGTAAATACATGTTATTTCTCTAACTTTTAATCATATATTCACTCTAAATACATGAAATTAATAACTTTGGAAAATGAGAATATAAACTCATATGGTAATGGAAATATAGGGTTATGTAATGATAATATGGTGAAATGAGATGACAAAATGAGTATAAAAGGTGAAAATGGAGTGAAAATTGAGGTCAATTTGGCGGCCCAACATAACCCCCAACTTAAGTTATTGCATGTCCTCATGCAATCTATTGCATTGAAAATGATGGATGAAGTCGAGAATGGGGATCTTTTATTACTATTACTGAACCTGTTGAATCTTCTCTTGAATCATATATTCTTCGTCTCATCCCATATCGTGGCACAATTCTTTCCATGTGAATGAATGTGTCGATGTCGAACATGGAAAGAAGTCATTGGATTACCGACCATTGATGAATGTCGTTAACCAATGCGAGGCAAACTCACCATTAATGTCAATGCGTTCCAAGGTACCCAAGTACATCTTGCAAAGTGCGAATGAATGAGATGATGTTGAGTCACTTGCAAGATCCAACAAACAAGAGACATTACTGTATTCCCATTGTTCATTGGCAAGAAGACTTGCCATTAGGGCATGCAAGCCTCAAGGTACTAATAATGACTCTAGTCTTTGTCCCAGATAAGGTGTTGAGGTCGATGGGTCAAGACTTGTTGAAAGGTGGGCCTTAAGGAATCCCACATCAGTCAACGCGAGTTCGTACAAATGATTGGTAGGACTATAGATACAAGATGTTATGGTCAAACAGTTTTTATGGCAAGGAAAGCAAGGCAACATAGAGATATGGATGGTTTATTCATGAGGCAAAAAGATGAACTGAATGGTAGGCAAAAATGTATGCAACTCAGAAAAGTAGACATGTATGAAGTCATGATGGATATGGCAATGAACCAATGGACTTTAACATGGATGATTGATGAGGCTTTGAAAGAGAAGTGTGGGAAACAAATCATGACAACAAAACATTTCTCTGTAGCCAAAAATGTCACGACATTTGTAATTAAGTCCTTCAAGCTTCAATAATGAATGTGATTTCGAGAAATCACATCTTCATGGACTTGGATCATCGCGCAACTGTCAAAGCTCAGGTCAAATCTTGCATGAAAATTGTTAGAGCTTTTTTTGAAGAACATAAAATACAAGTATAAATGCTAGCAACAAAATAAAATGAAATGAATTTTTTACTTGTTTCCTTTGTGCGCTAGTTCCTAACTCCAACAAGACAAGTAGCATAAAATGTTTCCAGCTGTTAAGAAATTTCCATTTGCAATTTTTTTTAATTATTTTGAAATATTTTTATTTTTTAATTGGTTTTTTTTAATGTTTTTCTTTTTTGAATTGTTCTAATATTTTTTAATGACTTTGCTTTTTTTTTAATTGTTTTGATTTTTTTTTAATTTGTTTTTTTTTTTTTAAACTTTAAAACTAATATTTATTTTCTATGCTTATAAATAAAACATAATTAAATCAAATCTAAAAAAAATGTTAAAAATAAAATAAAAATTGTTTTTGCATATTTTTTCTTTTCTTTTTTATTATTAGAATTGTTTTAATTTTTTTTCATTGTTTTGTTTTGTTTATTGTATCGAGTTATCTGACCTTCCTGTGCTACTTAAAATTGCATTTGCCTATTCAGTGACTTTGCTAGTTTTCTTGAGCACCTCCTATCTCAGTGCGAGATGAAGGGTTTGAGTCTTGAATGGATCAACTGAGTCTTGCTTGACAATACCCTTGAACAAATTGGGCATCAAAGAACAAATACTGTCGTGCTCGAATGGATCTTTTGGAGAAGAATGCAGCGGCTGTGCGGCTGTAGATGGCATCGCGGTTGCTCAAATCTCCAGTGTCCGACATTCAAAATCTGCACCTGCACCTGAGCGCGATTTTAAGTAAGAACTGAAGAAATGTGATCGAGATTTCTCAACAGCAGCTCCAGTGGATACAGAGAGCTGCAATGACATGCTACATTGGGGTTTAATACAAACCTCTGGCCATACAGAACTAAACCCTTGCCTCTTATAGCAGAATTCCGGTGTCTTCAAGTTTTATTCACCAAAGTTGTGCCAGTATATCACTATCTGACGATGCAATTTCTTCACTGTTATATTTTAGCAGCGATTCATACTGTACCACCTTCACATAGTTCCATTATTATGTAGACATTGTTAACATCCTCACAAGAATCATAGAATTTGACCAAAGTTGTGATGCCTCGAAAATGCTTTTAAAATTTTGACCTCTACAAACAAAACGTATTAATGCATGTGTACATAAAATGCTAAAACAAGACAAGCCGAGAAGGCTTAACAGTTCTCCGATAGAAGAGAGGATAAAACAAAACTCCAAATTCAGTGACTTGAGGCAATCACAAAAGTATAGATAACTGCATTTGGAATGGAACAAATTATATTTACAGCATGATAAATGGAACAAAATACCTCGGATATAGAACTAAAAGTAAATATGGGTATTTCAAGAGTGTAATCAATACCAAGATGAGGTGAGCACTGCATATACCCCTGCCAGACAGGTATAATTGGAAGAAGCTTGAGACAATCTCTTGTAAGCCTTATTAGGATCTAAATTATGAATGAGCAACTTACTCTATATCTGCTAGAGGGTTCTCCTTCATTTGGGGTGGATGGACATAGACTATGCTATTAGGAAAGATGAACCACTGACACTCACTAATACCAGCACTACAACAGACATCATGCTTTATGAATGATGGGAATGATCTAATCCCTAAGCATGATGTTCATTAAGACTAAAATTTCAGCTGGTATTCGTGGTTCCATTGATTAGCATGAAAAGGTCTGAGACATGTTAAGAAGGTGGTTGAGTGTTGAAGTAGTTACAATATGTTGTTGTTATGTATTGTTGGG
>APFE030503410.1:0-53385 GCA_000404065.3 Pinus taeda | reverse complement strand
TGCATGATTTCCTGTCTATAAATTTATATTCATCATGCTTTTGGTTTTTAGGTCATACTAGGTCAAAATAGATAAATCTCTGTTTTTTTAGTCTTGCTTGGATCAATTTTGAATAGAAGTGTGCAGAGCACTTGTAAGACACTCCAGCCTATCCTTCCTTCACCATGCAACCTATTCTAGCCTCTTTCTAAAGGTTTTCCTCACTCGTTTGCCACACTTTCCCAAACAACCCTAATTTCTATGTTTTTGTGCAAAATTGCTTCCTTCACCTTTGAGCAACTCCAACCATCTTCTTCACTCCTAAGCTTCATCTACCAAATTCTATACCCCTTAATATCCTTATCCATCCTTTGCTTCCATTTTCCCACCATTTTTCCACCATCAATCCTCTAAAAACCACTTTTGGCATGTGCCTGTAGAACTTCCTATAGAACCCCTACAAACTTCCTATAGAAGTTCACACGAGTAGTTTTTTGAGATATGACCACTATGGAATTCTCTAGAAGGGTGCTAGGGACCCCTTAGGTCCTCTTCTCACCTTCCCAACCTCCTGCAAGCACCCACTCCATTTCCTTTCACTAATAAACCTTTTCACAGTCAAAAATAGTTAAAGCACATGCATAATAATTCTGCAAAATTACTCAAAAATACAAAAAGATGATTTTTTTCCATCATTTCCTTCAGAAGTAGCTTAACCACATGCATCTTACCTTTTCAAGAGTCAATGTAATCCATTCCAACATCTTTCATCTATTTTCTTGCACAAGTAGGGTTAGTCGGTAAAACTAGGGTTTGCTAGGGTTTGCATTTCCTTTCAGCTTTCATCTTCTTTCTGCAAGTAGACCAGCCTCTCTTGAGTTAGCTTTCATCCATCATAGTTAAAATCTTCTTCTAAGAATTCATAGAAGTTGGCTTAAGCTCCTAGCAAACTTGTGCTAGTTGACCAAGTGGCATCCTGCAGTAAGAGCTAGTACTTGTGCATATAGCACCGTCACTTCTAAGTTTGTTACGAACCATCGAGTTGATAAAAGTAAAGTAGGGAGTGTTATCACTCAGGTTGGGATACGACCGAGGTAACCACAAACCAATCTTTGGATTGAAGGTTCTAGCCCACCTGCAATCAGAGAGGGCTCTCTCTTAATGATTTAACTTTGTTGATGATGATTTTAGGCTAGTTGTTGGGTACGGTTTTGTTGTTTTGTTTGGATGGAAGGGGTATGCTAGGTAGAAATTCCAAGCAGAGAGGTAAGGTAAAGCGTGATAAGTTTCAAACCATTGGGCATGGAGTCATGGATTAAAGCTTGCTGGTGCATTTTCTTGGTCACACGAGGCTTGTGGAGCGAGGTAGCCACACATGAGACAATGATCAATTTGCTGAAGGATGGAATGATGGTCAGAGACAAAAGGCAATTAAGAATCTTTCATCAAAACTGAAAGAGAGGAGAAGTGAAAGAACGGTTATCTAGGAGCAGTTAAGAATTCCTAAATTATCATTCATAAGTGAAAGAAACAACGTAAAAAAGATCATTTAAGTATGCATGTTCATAACTATTCCTGACGAAAACATGGAAAATCGCAGAAATTGAGCCTAAGGTGCAATTAAGCAAATCCTAAGCTATTATTTTTTTCTGCAATTTAGAAAGCCAGATTTCTGATAAAACACACATGAATAAAACTAACAGAGTTAAGAAGCCCTTATTGAAACATGTCGAAGCACAGGAATTCCACAATCACTCCTCGGCCAGTTAAACACAACAGACAATTACAGAATCCATGCTTTCAGCAATCTTTGGTTATAGAAGCATCACAATTACAGTGCGAGTCTCCACTTGAGAGAAAGGATCGAAATAACAAAGATCAAACTACTGATGAACAAAACAACCAACCAACCAACCCCTACTCCATTTTTCAGGGTGGTATATATAAGCAAAATATCTGAAGTCATTTATTACAACTGACCTAAACAGGTCTGGCAAAAAGCTTTTCTAAAATCTAATCATTGCTGGAATTAAATGCAAGTAAATCCTTTGGGCTGCGCTAGAGGCAACTGAATCAAGTTGAGTTGATGAGGTGTCCTGTGTGGCTTGGTGCAGTGGTTCTGTCATAATTGTGCATTGAGTTCTGGTCCACTGATCTTTAGTGAGTTTAATGTGCAGTCATTTGTGCTGGTGAGCCTTCAATGCGTCTTCGATTGCTTCCTGACTTTTAGAGCTTTCGTTTTAATGTTGGATTTGCCTCGAGCCCTGAGAAAATCTCCTCTGATACACTTTTCTGCTACATTGATGGTCTTTGCCACTTCCTGATACTCTTTGACGTGCTTCTTGTCTGCAAATTTGATCTGATACTCTTTAATCTCTGTCTCTGGTCTCTCTCTATCTTCAAATCGGTTTAATTTGGCAAAATCGAGCAATTTTGGGCTTTTTCGGTGCAAAACAGGTCAAGGAATCAAAAGATTCCCTAAAGATTCCCCAATATGGCCTATTTCCAGTAGCGATGTGCAATTAGCTTCACGCTAATCGCGCATCAAAAACTGCCTCCGTTTCTCATTCCGGAGCTCCGAAGCTCGACCTTTACGCTTGCGCGAATTTTCGGTTTTTTGGCTACTGATGTCAACATGACGTCAGCAGTACGGCGGATGACGTCAGCATGCTGATGTCAGCAATGGGGTCCTTTGGTATGGGTATGACGTCAGCATGCTGACATCATCGAGGTGATGTGGCAGTACGGCGGTGTGATGTGGCAGGGTGACGTGGGCCGGGCGCAGGCTGGGTGAGGTGATGTGGAGGCGATGTGGTAGGGTGAGGTGGCGCTCCTGTTACGTGAGGGGAGGGCAGTTTTGCCTGTGCATCACACTGCCTTTGGTACGGAGGTGGTTTTTGTCAGGGGCGGCCCGATGCAATGGGAGGTCAACACTTGTCCCGGTGTACGACGGTAAAACCGTCGGACGTCGGGTGGTAACCTACCACCACAATCGGGCGCGCGATGTGAACAAGGGTTGTCAGATCTGGGGGAGGCGATCCGACGGTGGACAAGAAAGGCAGATGTGCGGGGTTTAGTAAAAGTGCGTGCACGTTAAAGGTTTATTTTTTCGCGGCGCTGTGGGTTTTAAACTTTAGAAAAATGGGTAAAATGTGTTTTGCGCGGTGGAAATTTATCAAACAAGCATTAATAGTTTTCACATAAGACTGCGCGGGGGGGGTTTAGCATTTGGAAAGGATTTTCTTAGTGTTTGGAAGGGGTCCAGACACTTGGGAATGGAAATTTATGCAGAAGGAGGGTTCTTACTAAAGTCCAGGTGACTTAGTAATTCCCAGAGAAGTATTTATGGCTATATTTCAACCAGGGGGGGATATTTACATAAGGGGATTTTCTACATAGTTTTAGTAGGGGGATGGGGAAAATATAGGGAGTTAAATAATAGTGTCAGTAGTTAACATGGAGATGACAAGAAAGCGCTAGGTTTCAGAGATCTTAGGCTTCAAAGGGGAGATATAACCTTATAGAGAAAGTATGGATCCTCTTTGAGTGAAGCAGATCTTCACCCAGGCTAATGACATGGAAAATGATGAAACTAAGAGATATCAAGCAGATCTTGACCTCTTTTTGGGGAAATTAGCTAATGATTTGGGGGAGATGGAGAAAGGGAAGTTAGTTATGCCTGATTTGAGCTCCTTCACATAAAACTGCCTGGTGATTGTGCCCTGAGTAGAGATGACACTTTGAAAACATAGAATTGATTAGAAATCAAGATTCTGCAACCTCAAAACTACCTACCCAGCCTACTTACCTAACATTTTTTCTTCTTTTAGTTTGGGTGCACTTAGACTTGCAAACCCAGCATTTCAAATTTTTCTTTTATGCCTTCCTATCTACAAACTACCCTTATTTCTTCCAAGGACCCAGATTAAGCAGTTGGACTCCTTTGATTCTCTACCTATCTAAGAATCTGCCAAGATTAAGCTGTTTGGATAGATTTTCATTCTCTATATTCTAAAACAGGAAATTTAAACCTAGGGAAACCAAGATTAAGCTGTTTGGACATCCCTTTAACTGGAAATTGGCTATACCAGAATAACTTCTCAAAATTTGGAAGGCAGTTAAATGAACTCTGAGTCGCCTTCTTCGCTTGGAGACTGTTAAGCAAATATGGAGCATTGTAGCATGCAAATTATGACATATTTGGCCTATAAAAATGTCAATCATGAAATATGAGTAACCTGCTGCAGCAGGAGGCTAACACTTAGCAAAAGAGAATTGATGGGGCTTGAGATGACTGAAATAGTTGCTAATCTTAGGCTAGGTATGAAGTGCAAGGATTGATTTGAGTTTTTGGGGGTTTTGTGTTGGAAAATGGGAGAGGCAAATTTGGGTCCGGGGATGAGGCACAGTTTTTGCAGAGTTCTAATTGGGGCAAGGAAGGCAATTTTTTTGATGCATTAGAATGAATAAATGGATGGATTAGACCGGTGAGGATCCAAGGAGGGGAAGAGGGTCCCAAGAGTCCTCCTCAATAAGATGAAAACATTGAAAATTAAACAAAATTTCAAAGCAGAGCACAACAGTCTAGTGAATTCTACCTTAATCACTCATTTTGTTTAATTTCAGAAGTAAAGAGAAGGGAAAATGATACAAATAAACAACAGTGAACTTACAATCACATAGAGAAAAACACCATCAAAACACAGAGCCACATGGATCCCAACAAGTGCTGCAAAACCCTGGTCTTTCCTTTGCCAAAAATGCTAAAAGTGAATGTACAATGATGTGCCAAGCAATCCCAAGTGTCCAAACCCAAAAATGACTCAGAAGATACATGATATGGACTATCCCAACCCATTACCTTGCGTCTAGGGGTCGAGCTCATCATTCTAGGAGCTGTTTCAACAAATTCTAAATAAAGCATTGAAATCTAGGCAATCCAACAACTTGCCTATATATGATAGGAAATTGATTCATTCATTAAATTTTCACTTTTTAGTGAATGAATCTTCTAGAACAAGTAAATATGTGCCAAAATTACATCATAGTCCTCAAGTTACATCAATATAGATCAATAATTACATCAAAAAGCAAAACTAGTCAAAACTGGCCGAATTTTTGAGCTGTTGAGTGAAAAATAGGCAAAAAATCCTCTGTGTCGTGCCTGAAACCTGTATGCATAGCACAAATTTGGAGCTGAGTTTGAGGCACTTCTCAAAGTCCAAATTGAGACCAAGATAGCTCATTGGAAAGGCCTACCTATCTAATTTCCAACTCAAGTGGAATTTATGAATTTGGATGTCATTTGCCCCTCCAAAATTTGAATCTCCCAAGACTGGTTCCTGTGTGTGCAAAAGGTGGTAGAAAGGTCATTTTTGGCATGTTTTTGACCCTTAGGCAAGCCAGAACTTGATGAAATCCTTAGGTAATCCATAAGCATGCATAAATTTTCATAAAAAATCTAGAAATGCAAAGTTTTCCTTTAGAATATCTCCCAATTATAAGCGCGTGCCAAGTGGCGCTACGAATTGGGCAGAAAAACCTGTTTTTAGAATAAAATTTTCAAAATTGACAAAATTTTCTCCAAATTTCTTGAAATTTGGGCTGGAGGCTGATCATTGAGTATCTATTGCTCCTAGATGATCTCTCTAAGATGTGAATTTTGCAAGCTTATGTCTGTAACATCATCCTGAATAAGAATAAAGTCCCGCTCACCTGAAGGCCCCTCATCCTGCATTGACCTCTTTCCTCTATCCTATACTTTTACCTGTACCTGTGTTGTTGATGACGACAATGAGACCCCTTCCACCCCAGGTGGAGATAGTACTCGTCGAGCTGCTGCAAACAATCCCCTCGTACCTCTTTGATAGGTGACATATGTCGGCACACTAGTAGTCTCTGCCTCCCGACCTCCATGTTGTTGTGAAGGTTAACCCACATCATGGACCACATCCTGATGAACTACTGAAACTATGAAGAACTCACGGGAAATGAAGTCTTCCCATGTGATACCCTGCAGGCTAAGCTGATGTACAACAATGATCTTGATGAGCGCATAGTGGTAAATTTTGTTGTACTACTGTTCTGGAGCTTTCTTCTGCACAAGAGTAGTCATCCTCTCGATGTTTTGGCACATGAAATATGGAATTTTCATCATCCTCACTCTCGTGAAAGGCATCAATAACCTGATATGATATGCATAGAGGCGAGAGAAGTGGCCTTCACAACTGAAGTATCTGATAATGAGTTTCATCAATGGTGCATAATCTTCCTTCAGAACCGGAACAGGAATACTCTCCTGAGCTGCCTCAAATAGCTAGGCCTGATATACGGTTCATAATATGCTCTATCCAGCTGTTGCCTCTTGTTCCACTATTCGCCAATATTCGGTATCCTGGTGGCCTAAGAGATGGTTTCTAGTGTCAAAATGAAATTTACTCCAGTGAGAGTGACATGACCATCATGCAGATGCAAAAAAAACAACCAAACTAACTTTAGATGATGCTGGATCTGAGCAATCATCTCACAATACTAAAAGCATGACTGTTGCTAAAAGGATGTCATTGCAAGCGGGTAGGCCTGCAATTGAGTCAAGGAGGTGGGCTCTTCTCTGACACGTCTGCCACCCTTACAAGGCCTTCTCGGCACATTAAGCTCAGTGGTTGAGTCACTGTCTTGCACATATGCTTGCTCATATGATGAATCTGTCTCTGTCATGGTGCTGCAAGTCTATGCCAAGTGAATGTTGATCTGTGTGAGGAAAATAAGAGTTTGATTTGTTTGAAAATGATGAATTGATGCTTGTTTTTCGATACCAAATATGCCAAATAGGAACTATGGGACTGTGGTAAGTATGATCAGCAGGAATAATGGGAGTTTGTCAATTGCAATTAATACAATAACAATCACTTGATGTATGTTTGGGAACTTTGAGATTTCATAGCTTTTGTAAATGACATGGGAGGGGGATTGTGATGGGATAAATGAGAACAAGATATGAGTAGTTTGGGATCGTAAGGGAAAGGGGGAGGACTGTGATAACAGTGTGACAGTGATGGGGAATGCTATGTGAACAAATTGGCATGAACAAACAAACATACACCCTATGGAGCAGTTTTGATATAAATATAGGGTGTAAAGATTGGCCTTCAAACTCTTACAACCACCTTTCCAAATCGTAGCAAACACAGACTGAAATCAATAGAAAAGTTCAGTAACACTTACTTGGAGCAAATGAGTTGAATTTATTTGATTTTGATTAAAGTCGTGATGAAATTCCAGGTGGCAGCTCTGTGCGCTGCATGCACAACCTAGTGTGCCGCAACCCCTATGTGCGCCGCGCACGTTGCAAATAACACTGCGAATGGCGGTTGTATGCACCGCGACCTTTGCCCAATGTGCTACGTAGAAGATATAACACAAAGTCAGCCGCTAAAACCACGTTCTCAATCTTCCACAATATAACTTGACTCCGTGTTGTCTCCTTGTGTGCAATGAATAGCTTGGACACCAAAAAATCTAGCAAATCTGTGCTTTAGTTAGGCGTTGGAGGTCCCCCTGGAAATTTTCGAGCCTCTGGCTGTATGCACCGTGCACACAACCCAGTGCACCACGACAGTGCAACTTAACACTGCATAATTTCGCTCAATGCGTCACGCGGCCTATGTGCGCCGCGCCCTCCACCAATGCGCCGCTCACACCTCCAGCATACAATCTTGGCTTACAAACCTAAAATTCGCTCCTCCAACACTCAAAGTGAATTCATTTGACTTATTGGCATAACAATTGATGTTTCAAGGAATGATATGTCTAATAGAGTGATGGGTTTGATTTTTGCTTCTAAAAAATCCACCTTTGTAATGTTTGGCATTGGCACTTTTTCACATTTTAATACAACTTTGTTTTTCCAATTTTCTTTTTAATTTTGGCTTGAATGATGAATCTTTTGGCTATTTTTTGTAGGGATAGTGGCATGTCTTGACATAGGAAGACCAGGGTTGCGCCTGGAGATTTCAATAACTGAAAAACTTTGAAAAATTACATGGCAATTTATTACAAAAGACGAAAAGATGACTTTGCTTCAAAACAGATTTTTGAAGAAAAGTCATAGTCCAGCAATATGACGATGAAAATATTTGAAATGAAAACTTATTAAGAACCTCCCTATGACCTTTTGGCATTATTGGACATCTTGAAGACACAATTTGTGAAACCCTAGACCTAAGATTGAAATGACTCTTGCTGATCAAAAGACTAAAACAGGACTGTAAGTGCCTTTAAAAACTTGATTTTGATGAACAAACATGAGCCATCAGCGCAAGGCATGAGGGGTAATGAATAACAAGACCCTTCCATCAGATTATGCCATGCCCCTAGCAAAATGAAACTGAGTGAATAAGGCAAGACACCTAAAAATGAAATGCAATAAAGAGATTTTGATCTCTGACAAAGGGCTGAACAGATCGACTCTAACAGGTCCAAAACTCATGATGGGGCTGGAGAAGGTTGTGTCTTGGTGGACCCCAAAGGGAACAAATTTATGATTTCTTGGAGGTTAGAGTTTCAATGCACCAACAACACCATAGAGTACGAGGCACTAATCGTTGGCCTCAAAAAGGCCATATATCTAAAGTTAAAGTGTCTCAAGATAATCAAATATTCTAAAATTATTACATAGAAGGTACACAACATAATTCATTGTTTGTCCCCTCACCTCAAGAATTGCCAGCGAAAAGTATGGTGCTTGACTAGCTCATTTAAATATTTTAATATTATTTCCTTTCCTAGGCTTAATAACACTACTATCGATACTTTGGCTAATGCAATAGCCAAATTTATGCCCCTTAGAGATGGATTTTCAATTGAAATTGTTTACAAACTTGTTGTTCTAGATAACATAACTAACTTACACATTTTCAATGATGACCAACAGATACTGGAATTCATGATAAATTATGAAGTGTTTAAATATGTATCCATCAAAGAGGAGCAGCATGAAAATCCCTACTTGAATAAGTAGACTGACATAAAGAAATCCCTATACCTAAAGGGGTTGTTACATTGGTAGAATTGTTTGATATGTAGAGCCGTTTCCGAGGCCGATCGAACACCAAGACTCAAAGTTCCACCCTCTTTCATGAACAAATCAACCTTGGAAATGAGTTTGACCCTAAGTATGCCAACATAGGGCTAGGATGCTCTCTCGAGAAAAGACAAGCCTTCATCAGGCTATTCAAGAGATATCATGATATTTTCGCTTGGACGTATGACAACCTGAAAACATATGATACACAGATTATCCAGCATGTCATTCCCATAGAAGAAGGAGCCAAACCTTTTTAGAAAAATTTGTGGAAAGTGCATCCCACATTAGAACCCCTTATCCAAAAGGAACTCAAGAAGTTTTTGGATGTTCACATTATCTTTAAGGTCAGACACTCTACTTGGGTGTCCAAACTAGTTCCAGTATGGAAGAAATTAGGAGAGATATGTTTATTCATCATTTTCTAGAACCTCAATCGGGCATCAAGCAACTACCTAATTCCCTCCATGGAGAGTATCCTCCAAAATGTCTCAGGATTGAAGATTTTTTCCTTGTTATATGGTTTTTCCAGCTACAATCAAGTCCTAGTAGCTGAACCAGACTGAATTAAAACAACCTTTTGGACAAAGTGGGGAACATTTGGATTCCTTCGTATGGCATTTAGACTAATTAACGCTAGGGAAACTTTCCAAAGGGCTATGGATATCACATTCCAAGGTTTAATGGATAAAATTGTGGTGGTCTATCTTAATGATGTCATTGTTTTCTCAAAGAAGGGGTTTGATCACCTCAACCATTTGAAGCAGATTTTCAAACAATGTCGAATATATGGGATCTCTCTTAACCCAAAAAATAGAATATTCACAGTCTCTGAAGGAAATATCCTTGGGAATATCATCACTAAATATGGAATCATGGTCGATCCCAATCGCGTAAAAGCTATAGCCCAGATTCCTCTGCTGACCAACAAAAAAGATATGCAATCCTTTCTTGGGAAAATAAATTTTCTTTGCAAATTTATTTCATATTTTACACAAATTCTTAAGCCCTTACAAAATATGATTAAGAAATATTTAGTTTTAAAATGGAATCAAGAAGAAAAAGATTCTTTCAATTGCATCAATAAATAGATCACTGAGGCCCCTTCTCTTTGCAGCCCAAACTTTAGTAAGGATTTCATCTTATACACTTTTGCCTCAGATTCATCCTTAGTAGCAATCCTCACACCAAAGGATAACAATCGCGATGAGCATCCTATATCCTTCATGAGCACAGGGCTATAGGGCATAGAGCTAAATTACCCAGACATTGATAAGCAGGCATATGTGGTCCGCAAAGCAGTCAAACATTTCAGACCATACATCCTCAAAAACCACATCATAGTAATGGTCCCACACCCGATTGTCAGATCACTCTTTGTCAATCAAAAGCTAGGTGGGGGGAGATCCTACTAGATGATTTCTTTGCAAGAGTATGATTTGGAGTTCAAGCCTTCACACATAGTAAAAGGACACAGGCTTTTTAAATTGAATGACGAGGCTGTAAATCAGTTGGGTTCAGAGGTAGAAGGATGGGAGAACAAGATCAAAATGTACCAGAATGAGATGGTCAATCCACATGATATGTCTTCATGGTACTTTGACCTGAAAAAATATCTAGTACATGGGGCTCTACTGCATACTCTTTCCGCCAAGCAGAAGAGAGCAATCAAATGCAAGGATGCCTTGCATCAAATAGTTCAGGGAAATCTATTCAAGAAGAACCACCTTAGTGTGTTGCAAAGATTCTTGGGATATGACAAAGCCTAGCAAGTGTTGAAGTAATTGCATGATGGACCCATAGGAGGTCACTATGCGGGTGACTCCACTGCTCACAAGATCATGCGGGTAAGTTTCTACTGGCCCACACTCTTCAAGGACATGCACACTTATGCTTGAAAGTGTCCCATGTATTAGAAGCATGCAAGAAGGGAAGATAGATCATCCATCCTGCTTCAACCCATAGCAGTAGAAGAGCCTTTCCAACAATGGGGCTTAGATGTCGTTGGAGAGATATTTCCAAGCTCATCAAAACAACATAAGTATATACTCACGGATACAAACTATTTGACTAGGGGGTGGAGACAATCCCATGTCAAAAAATCAATGACAATGAGCTAATATATTTTAGCAAAAAATACACCATCACCAGGTTTGGTGTGCCAACCTCACTTCTCTTTGATAATGTTACGTATTTTTCATCCTTAAAGTTGTATGATTTCACTTTGGAAAATAGTATTGTGCTAAAACATTCAGCCAACTATTACCTGCAAGGGAACAACTTGACAGAGTCTACCAATAAAAACCTCATCCAAATCCTCAAGAAAACCTTTCTCTCCCACCAAATAAACTGGCACAATGCACTCAACAACACCTTGTGGGCTGATTGGGTCACTCCCAAACCATCCCTTTGCATGTCTCATTATTTTCTGGTATATGGGAAAGAAGCCATACTACCCACCAACCTCTATCTACCAGCCCTCAAACTAGCACAAGATTCGCAAGGCTCCCCTTGCCCCACCATTCAAAACCACATTGACACACTCCTTAAACTAGAAGAGGAGATACTAAGGACCAAGGAGAAATTTGTTGTTCATCATAACTAGATTAAGAGGTGGTTTGATAAGAAGTAATCAGGAACCTATGAATTTGGGGTGGGAAATGTAGTTCTAAAATGGGATAGGGACCATGATGACAAGGGAAAACACACCAATTTCCAAGTGTTGTGGATTGGTCCTTTCCAAATAAAAGAGAAAATCAGCCAACATACCCACAATTTAAAAACCCTAGGAGGTCGAGTTGAACCCCTTCCTGTGAATGGCCAGGACCTAAAATTATACTTCACGTAGTAGCCCTCAAGGTTTATAGTCCTATTTGTACCATAGTTCCATTTTGTTTCCTTTTGCTAGTCAACTTATTTTCTTTTCAACACAGTTTGAGTTTTGTTTGCTTTGGAATAAAAGTTTGGGATGTCAGGTAGAGGTTGGTAGGTCTTACATGTCAATTTGTCGCTATGACACATGATCAGGTTATGGATATTTTTACCATCTATGAACATGTTTGAAACAGCTCCTTCAGAAGTAAAACAACTCAATATATGGTGAAGCACATGAGAAATTTGAGAAAAATAGTTATCACACCAAGTTAAGTTCCACCTACGCTGTTTTCTCTAGAGTTTTTCGCACATGCGCTGAAATTGACTCTGAGAATAGCGTAGAGCTACACTCTATCTACCACTATAAACCTGCGTAGGTGAATTCTAGAAAGTAAAAATAAAAGGTACATTCTAGAAACATAGTTGGTCGAATATTTCCCAACTAAAAGCTTCCAGGCGATGACTGCTCAAACTATAACCCTCATAATATGCATTTCCATCCCTTTTCTCATGGTAACCAAATCCCTCAACGAAGGGGTCTCATCCTCCTCTTATGGATCTAGAACTTCCTCCTCTTGGTCTATAAAATCAATAGAGGGTAGAGGGATTAAGAAGGTCAGAATTAAGAGAAAACAAACTTATACTATTGGTTTGAGATTGGAAAGCTTGTTATCTAAGGAGGAGATTGAAAGCATTTTGGAGGGACCTCATGAAATCACGGTAAAGTTCGTAAGGCTCCTCTTAATATTTTATTAATACAAATGAACACTTTCTCCCATTTATTTTGTCTTATTGGAATGATGAATAGTTTACAATTGTTTCTAATGTTTCTTAAGGCAAATTAAATCCCTAATTTCCTTGATCATTAGGCTAAGGTGTTTGGATTATTATATCACATGTGCTTTTGATCCTTTTATGGTTTATGTTTGAAGGTATTATTAAGCATTGAAGAACTGCATCAAGCCACAATAAGGGATCTTCATCAAACATTTTTTGAAGTAGGTTAGAGGCTCATCCATTTGCTATACTTATTATAATTCGAACAAGTTCAACTTAGGGAAAGAGTCAATTTAATTGTCTTAATTGTTTCTAGTTTCCATTTAGGATCTAGGGAGATTTCTCTTGTCCACAAGATGGATTGTCCCATGTAACAAATTGGCGACCATACTGGGAAACATTTATGTTCTTGTCATTTTCCTTATCCTTTCTTTCTGATTTTTCTGATTTATCCAGACTTGAGTCTTCATAAGTTAATGGCCTTTTAGATTTGAGTGGTTGATTCTTTGAATTTTTTTTATTTTTTCATAGGTTTTCCCCCCTGCCCTGTTTCTGTTTGTTAACAGAGTGCATCTTTGTGCCCTTTTTGCAGTAGCAACAGAGTGCATGCACTTTGTTTTCTATTGAAAACATGTACAAGCCTGTAAATGTTTTAAATATATTGTTTTTGCTTCAATATAGACCTGAATTGTTTTTCTGAAAGTGTTATTATCTTTGTTTAGACCGTTTTGTGTCTCTTCTAAACTCTATTGATTGCTTTGTTGATGATTTTTGAGAATTAGGTCTTTTTGGAAGAATACCTTACGGTTTTTCTTGGTTGATTTTCTGATTTATCAAAACAAGATAGAGTGTCCTTTTGCTTATGATATTCTTATTTTGTTCCAACAAATACACTGATTAAGCCTCAAATCTTTCTTATTTGTGGTCAAATTCACTTTGACTTGCAAATTAGGGTTTCTTAAGACCTTGTGCTTTTTGTGAAAGAATTTTAGTTATTTTTTCTTGATAAAAGAAATTGTTGCTTTCATCTTGGAATATTTTTCACGATTGCACTATTATTATCATTAAATCAAAGCATTCATAGGAGAATACGTTTGTTCTCCAACTCACTTGATTGATTTATGTGTGCTTGAAATTTTTGAGTGATTAGAAGAAAAGAGTATTTTGGATTATTTGATGATTAGGGAAATATGGAAATTATTTTGTTGGTTGCATATTCATTATATAAGTGAAATTGGTTGCTTTAGAAAATTGGAAAAGTTGTGAGTTTTTGCATTTCATTTCTCAAAAAAATCAAAGAAACTCTTTCTTTTCTCTAAATAGAATTTCATCGAATTTGGAAGTTGCTATTGCATTTTAGAGTGCATTAAGATTTCTAGTTGTGTCATAAAATCATAAGTTTCACCTTCATCACCTATTGAGTAAAGAACAACCTAATAATATAGCTTTAATTAAATTTCATCTATAATTTTACATTTTTTAGGGCTCTTGTCGCATACAATAGATTAAGTGTAGGGCTTTGGAATATGGAAGGAAGTAAACTTTCCAAAGCTACAAATGAACAATAGAATCTTGAGTTAGGGAGAGAAAATCCAATTATTTCCATTTTTCTCTGGAAATCTCTTCTTTTACATGAGTTAAGCACGAGATTGTGTTGAATCTCGTGAAGTGATTGTACCCACTTCATCGGCCTAGATATAGTGATTTGCGCGTATTACAATGGTACCGAAAGGTACTTGGGATCACTTGAAAGTAAACCTCAAATTGGTCATGTGGAGGAGCCTTCAAGAGGATTGAGTTTGTTACTTTTCCCTTGCGTGTACATTCGATTTGCGACTGCCCCCTAGGTAAAATTGTTATATTTGGTAAACTTAGTGACTAAAATCCTAGGGATCTACCTAAGGTGATGATAGGGGGAAGGTCTTACTGTACCTGGAATAGACATTGGCTAGACTCACTTGGACATTTTGGAGGGTAATCTTTGCTCAAGATGGTTTACAACAAAGTTAGTTGAACCAAACTTTTTCATTAATCAAGTTGTCAGGGTAACTAGTTCCAAACATTCCTTTCCTATAAAATTTTCACCTTGATCTTTGTGATGTTGGATTTCATCACCAACTAGTAATTATTGATCTATGTTAAGAGTAAGTTTGTATGGTTTGAACTCCTATATTTTTAGTGTGTGTTACTACCTATGTTGTTTTTTACTTTTTAAAGACCTTAGGTGTAAGTTAGATGTGTAATTAATCAATTGAAATTTCTTCATTGTGGTGGAACCAGTAGGACAATCAAGTAGGACACTTGGGAATCCCCCTAAGTATAAACCGAGTCAATTAGAAAATATTAAAGGAGAAAAACCTAAATCATGTGAATCTAGAACTACAGCAGAAACTGAAACTTATACTATTATAGATTTTGATGTAAGAGGAATTGAAATTAATCAACCAATAACATATACTATTGTAGGAGCTAAGGTAACAAAAAATGAATTTGATCAAACTCGGAATTGACATCACACTCAATAACAACTGATTTACAAATTATTGAACTCATTCAAACTGAATCGGATACTGGAGAATTTTCTAATACAAACCCCATTTCTGAACTAGATATTGACGAACCTGAGTCTCATATTTCCGATCTTGAAATTCATACATTTTCTACAGCACATATTCCAGATTCTCCACTTTCACCATGTGTGAAACTCATTATTACTGATAGTCTCTCTCCTACTCTCATTTCCATTGAAGAACTTGTTTTTGATGAAGAGGAAGAACCTACAGTTTCTACTAATGAACCTACGGATATCTCAGAACTTTTGTTTCGATCTCTTCACCTCGACCCTTGGTATTTCACACACTTAAAATTTTTAGGACAAGGGTTTCTGCGATACATGACTCCTTATTCTACCATACTTTGTTTTGACTGGTCCACAATGAATCGTAGGAGTACTGCATCAGATACATCCATGTTTTCTACTTCTTCGAAGTCAACATTCTATGGTGGTTTTTTACCACCTAGATATAACTCTCATGGGAGCTTATTTAGGAGCTTCTTCCTTGAACTCATCTTAAAATATGTCAAATGGTGTAATTAACCCTACTAATGAAGGTTTGACATCTGAACAAGTTATTAATATGATTTCTGGTAATGTTGGTAACCCACAAGTCAACCCAACAAGTGGTTATTATCCACCTGGGGGGAAACCATCATATCCTCCCCCTGGAGGACAACCTTTTGGTGGACCTTACCCTACAACTTGGGGTAAACCCCCTACCGAGAGTTACTTTAATTATGCTCAAATTCCTCAAACTAGTTTTGGTTAGCCTATTATGCCTCAACCCGCCATTGGAATGCCTTACCCAGGATTGAATACAATCTAGAACCCTTCACAACAGTCAATTCACGTTGCTTCTCAAGTGCCTTTGTATCAACCTGGACAACCTCTTGAACAACCTATAGAACAAATGCCTTTTCAAGGTATGCCTTTTCAAGTTCAACTAACCATCTAGGCTAACCCATCGACACCTATCTAGCAACCACTTCAGTAGCCTACCCCGAGTACTCACCAAACCTTGTGGCACTCTACCATGCCAACGACTGTTCAGAACCTAGGTTTAGGTTCACCTCAAACTCCCATTCCAAGAATATCATGGGTAAATATCCCACTTACATCATAGGTTATTATGCAACCCCTTGTTCAGTCTTTACCTCAGGTATCTGGTGTTTAATCCATTCGTAAAATTCTATCAACATCCCAAATACCTATTGTACAGCCTAGCATCCCATATATGCAAGTACCATTTCAAGGGCTACCTTTCCAAAGTTTACCCCAGAGTCAGTTTGTTCAAGGTTCACCTTTTCAAAATCAATTTCTCTAAAGTCAACCCTTGAAAAGTCAACCCTTCAAGGATAGTTCAGTCAAGGTCAAATGGGTCAGAGTTCCCCCTTTTAGAATCAACCATACCCAAGTCATACGTTTCAACAACCTATTCAACTGCAATATGTTATGGCTCATCCTATATACTTAGGAGGTATGAAAAGTCCAACTCCTTAGGCTATCCTAGGATATCATGGATATCCTCCTCCCAATATGGGACTCACCCCTCAGGGTTATCAATATCCATCACAGGATCCTAATCACCAGTTTCCCTTCATTTCAACTTTGGATTTTCTTGACCTCTCTCAGTTAACTAATGATCCACTTCTTTATTTACCATTTTAGCTGGCCATTCCTACTAAGTTTCCCAGTGATATTCCTAAGTTCAAAGGTAATTCGGGTGAATATCCATCCAACCATGTTATTACCTATCATATTTGGTGCACATTCGATTCATTAAATGACAATTCTATTAAATTAGGACTTTTTCAATGAACCTTAACTACTTCGGTAGCCAAATGTTATGTAGAATTTTTGTACGCTTCCTTTAACACATTTAATGCCCTTGCTACATTCTTTTTGACCCATTTTCAATTGCCTGTTCGTTACGATAATGGAACTAAACTTTTAACTTCTTTGAAGTAGTCAACGTCAACATATATCTCAGTTCACATTCACGAATGGAGATGAAGACATCACCTAGTTAAAGTTTACATTCCAGACCAAAATTTGGCCGAATGGTTTGTAAATTATCTTTTACCAGTAATAATTGAAGATGTGGCCAAAGGGGGTTTTGTAACTAAAGAGCAGGTAATTTCCCATACTCAATACCTTGATCTTGTTTATACTCAGTCCAATACTTTATATAACAAGATCCTAGATTTACCCCAATCTACTCCAAATAATCCACCTCTTCTAGGATCAAATGCCAAAGTTTCCAAATTCATAAAAAGTTCACCCACACTCACTATTTTTGAAGGATCCTTTTCCTCCACAAGAATCTAAAATGGTTTCTCATGATCAATCCTCCTCATCCGCATCGACATCTATCATGATGATGTCTTCCAGAGTTATGGCAGCGACGAGATCCAAAGATTACACATCGACAAGTCATGTTGAGGACAAAGATTATTCAATTTCACCTGGTCAAACTTCCGCGTCTACTCCTCCTTCTTCTGGTTCGTTACATATTGAAAAACCAAACCTTGATATGATAATTCATCCACCTCCTAAGGGTATGCTTCATAATCCATCCTTTAATCCTCATGCGTGGGTTGCTCAAATTATAACATCCTTGAAGATATGGCTATGTCACCTTCAGCCATGTCTGCTCTTGAAGTTTTGCAAAATTGTCTAGCACAAAGGAAATTATTGTTATTAGCTATAGGAGTAGTAGATCCTCAAGACTCCAATTTGATTGCTTTCAATCTCAAAAATCATGTCCCATGTCCCCCGCATCAACTGGCCTTTCAGATACATGTTCATGTCAAAACTCGATGAGTTTTTCGCACAATGATTGATGAAGGAGCATCAACATGTATTATTTCCATTGCCTATTGGAAAGCCTTGGGTTCTCCAAAAATCAATCAGTCTCCCATGACTTTGAAAGCCTTCAATGGAATAGGTTTTCGTTTGTATGGACTTTTAAATGATTTTCCAATCGAATTAGAAGGAAAAACAGTTGCAATAGATGTTAATGTTGTTGATTCTCAACTTGACTATAACCTTTTTCTTAGTCAGAGATAGACTTATGCCATGGCGGAAATAGTCTCATCATATTTTAGGATGATTATGTTTCTTCACAAAGGAAGAATTATGAAAGTACATAAATTATCCTACTATACCTCTTACCCTAATTCCACCAGTAGTATCCCATTTTTTGGATTAAAATCAATCACTCCATATGAGGAAGTTGGTGTCGATCTGCTCAAAGACTCATCTTTGATGGGAACTTTCACATTCCCTCCACCCATTTTTCTTCATAATGAAGCACAAATTAACATGATTACATCAAGTAATTTCGAATTGGGAGATCCATGGAAAGTACCATTAGAATCAGAAACGATCTTATATGGTGATGAAATGCCTTGTAGCCCTTTTTATTTAGCCTATGGGGAAATTCAGTGTTTTTCCAACTCATCATAATCTGACAATGATCGAATGAATACAATTGTTGATGAGTATTCTCATTTGTCACGATTGGAACCAATATCTATGCCTGATCCTTTTAACACATATTTTTTAATTGATGAAGGCATAATGGAAGTTATGACCTTGGACAAAATTCCATGGAATGATACTCATCATCATTGAACTTTCTTGCCATCCTTTGAAAAAATTGAGAATAATTTATCTTCACTGTTTTCATCTAAGACCCATAGTGATCGTCAATGTCAAATATCTACCCTTTCTTCCAATTTTGAAAAAAATTTAGGGAACATATCGATAATGATACCTATAGATATCTCAGTGAAACCCAGGATAACTAAAAATATTCATATAGGAGCTTCTTGTTCTTTAGAATATATTTCAACTTACAAAGCCGTATTTTAGGAATTCTGTGACATTTTTGCTTGGTCATATGAATAAATGTCAGGCATCGACCCTAACATTGCTATACATGAAATAAAAACTTATCCGGATGCTAAGCTAGTTAGACAATGACTATGTCCCATACATCCATGAAAATTCTCTGCTATCAAGATTGAAGTTGAGAAATTGCTAAAAGTAGGATTCATTTACCTTGTTCCTTTAACCGATTGGGTATCAAATATTTTTCCCATTAATAAAATGCAAAGAACTATTCGAGTGTGTGTTGATTACCGAGATATCAATAAATCATGTCCCAAGGATAATTATCCAACTTCGTATATTGACCAAATTGTCGATGACTGTGTCGGGAATGAAATTTTTTCCTTGATGGATGGATTTTCTGGCTACAATCAGATAAACATACCCCATGCTGATCAATACAAAACCACATTTATATGTCCATGGGGAACTTTTTCTTGTCTCAATGTCCCATTTGGCCTCAAAAATGCTGGTGCAAATTTTCAATGAGTAATGTCTTATGCATTCCACGATATCAAACATATTGTTCAGCCTTATTTAGATGATCTACTGACTAATTCCATGAAATGATAGGATCAGCCATTGCACTTAAAAGAAATTTTCATCAGGTGCAGACACTACAATATTTTCTTGAATCTGCACAAATGTGTTTTTTGTGTACAATCAGGTCAGCTTGTAGGTTTCATCATTTTAAAGGAAGGCATTCGTGTTGACCCCCTAAGGTAGAGGAAATTTTGAATTTTCCTGCTCCTTCTGGCCTTACTCAACAGCAAAATTTGCAAGGGAAGGTAAATGTTTTACGTCGGTTCATCGACAATTATGTTGAACTAACCCAGGGTTTTGTTCGATTGTTAAAAAAGGGTATTCCATTTTTTTGGGATGAGCTTGTTGATAAAGCTTTTGATGCATTAAAGCATGCAATGACCAATGCACCATTATTGCATCCAACCAATTATCATCGAGACTACTTTATGTACTTAGTTTCATCTGATGCCACCATTGTCATGGTGTTAGTCTAAGAGGATGATTCCAGTACATAACATGGGATTTACTATTTGAGTAGGAGTCTCACTAAAGCTAAGATTAAATATGCACATGTGGAGAAGCTAGCCTTGGCAGCTATGCAAGTTGTTCAACGATTCCATCACTATATACTTCTTTGAAAAACAACTTCCATTTCATATTGCAACCGTATGATGTACATTCTCATGAAATAATTGCTAGGGGGGAAATACTCAAAGTGGATATTGATTTTATAAGACTTTGATTTGTAATTTGAAAAATCTAAATCAAAGAAATCTTTGATTTTTTCCGAACTATTGTGTGACTTCCCCATACTGATATATAAACTATAGCAGAATATTCTTTTATTGACGAATCTCTCTTTCTTATTAGTACATTAGATCCGTGGTATGGAGACATTATTGTATATCTCCAAATACAAAATTTTAGGCCTGAGTTATCCAAAACTGATCGTCAGAAAATTTGATACCAATCCCAAAACAACAATATTATTGGCGATACTTTTTACCTTTGTGGTGACGATTCTATATTTTGATGTTGTTTAACATTTCAAGAAGCCGAAAAAGCATTAAATGATTGCCAATCTGGAGCATGTGGCCGCCACATATCTGGGTATGATACTGACTGAAAGCTATTATGTGCTAGAAAATTTGGCCGTCAATGTTTAAATATTGCATCACTACAATCCATAAATGCCATAATTACCAAATCTATGATCGCAAAATGCGAGCACCTCCAACTCCTCTTCACCCTATCATAGTTGTCAGTCCTTTCTCCAAATGGGGCATCAACTTTGTCACTTGTAACCCTCACTGGCTGGGGGGCATGGATATATTATCCTTGTTGTCGATTATTTTACAAAATGGGCCAAGGCGATGCCTACATATAGAGACAACGAAGAAAACTGCATCAATTTTCATTTTCAATCATGTGATTGTTCGTTTTGGTGTCCCACAAGCTATTATTATAGACCATGGTAGTCATTTTCATAAATTTATGATGGTCGAACTATATGCACAACTTGGCCTTCTCCATGATAACTCTACTCCATATTAGCCATAAGCTAATGGTCAGATCGAAGATGTCAATAAATTTTTAACCAATATGATTAAACATATAGTTGGTATGCATAAAGGAAAATGGAATTCTATGTTCTTTTCATCACTATGAACTTAGCGTAATACCGTAGAAACATTGACCAGTTTTACTCCTTTCCAACTTGTGTATGGTTTGAAGCAATATTAAATATTGAACGTGAAACTACATCCCTTAAACTTGTTATCGAATTATTACTTGCTACCTCTACAAATAAATAACGCTTTGTACATTTAGCTCATTTAGATGAAAATCACTGTAATGTCATATTGGCTAGCGAGGCTCACCAAAAACATGTCAAATCCCAATATGATCAAAACGTTAATCCTCGTACATATTCAGAAGGTGGCCTTGTCTTGGTTTATGGTCAATCTCATGACAAGTTAGGTGCGGGGAAGTTTGAACCTATGTGGCATGGACCTTACATCATAAAATGTCTATTAGCTAAAGGCGCATATGAGTTGGTTTATTACTTTGGTATTCCTTTGTGAAAGCCCAGAAATGGCCTTTACCTAAATAAATAATTTTCATAAAATTTTGGTGAAGATTTGTGTATTAATTACCTTTTTTTAGGTATGTGTGATAATTAGTGTTTTCACGTTTTCTACTACTTCACCTGCTTATCTTGTTTTTACACTTGATTTGTAGATGTCAACGTTCTCTTAGACTCAAATTGGCGCTAGTCATAGTACTAAGAATTTATCTTCCACAACCTGGGTTATGTATTCACCCAGTGATGAGCTAGTCTCTATTCATGGAATATGTCTCGGTCAAACAACAAACAACATAGTGGAATATAGTGCAGTTGTTGAGCTATTAGTTGATTCCATCACATTTGGTATTTTTCATTTGATCGTTAGGTTAGATTTTCATATCGTAGTATTACATTTAAATGTTGTCTTTACAATAAGGATTCCAACCAAGTCAAGAGTATTTTTACGAGTCCATCTCTTGGAAAGGCAATTTGATTACATCGACTGTCAACACATTCTGAGATATTTAAACACATTCTCAGATGCATTGGTGAATCATGTGTCAAATAGACATTTGCAACATTTGTAAATTAAGAAAAAATATCCATTCATACATTGATTGAGATAATCATAGATAAAATGTAGTAGATTTTTCATTAAAATAAAGTTTGTGTGTGTCTACAAAATATGTCATCCAAGGAGATAAGGCCTCGTAGCCTTTTATTTTCTGAATATGTTGACCCCAAAAGTAAAAAATGATCCTAAAGACTAGAACAACTAGGCATGATGATGCTCATGATAATAAATGATGGCACAAGCAACTCGATGCAAAAACGTCTGAGAGGCCCTGGAACCCCAACTACATGTCTCTGATAGGCATGTGGAATGTCATCGATCCTAGTCTCTGGGATGTTGGAAGTCAAACTCTCAAGGTTATGCTCCAACTCTGTCAAGATGTCCTTTTCCTTTGGGTTCACTTCCATAGCTACTAGAGGCTTGTCACCTCGTGTATCATATTGTCTCAGCCCAACTAGTCGGGTTGGATCCACATCTGCACATGCATTTTGGATAATTAGCCTTTGAAGACAAAAAACACATAAAATTTTAAAAATTGAAAATATGTCAAAATGAGAAACTTTTACCTAGATCACCCCACTGAGTTCTGATTGGAAGTGGGATATCAGGATCACCTCTGTAATCCATCCCGACATATGGAAAGTCCTCGTTTAAAATAATCTATTGGCCCAAACAATAAAAAAAATTGTCATAGACCTTACTACATGTGCATCAGCTCCATGGCATGCCATCAATGCAACCCACCTCATCATGCATGGATCCCTCAAACCCCCCTCATTTACAAAAATCTATTATGGCCAGAGAATATGAACCCTCTCTAAGGTACATGTAGAAATTTTGAATAATATGACACTTATTCACAGAGATTATCTTGATTATACATTATTTGTGGAATCATGCATAATACATAACCTCCTCTATGTTGATCATCAGTTTTGTAGAATTAAGAAACAATCGCATGCTCTCATTGAAACATCAATCTCACATATCAACACAGTATGTACTAGGGAAGTCATACAGTTGAAAACCCCTCAACTATCTGTATATTATATTGATTGAGAACATGTAACAATACATAGTACAATACTCCTCGCAAGTACTCAATACTATCTCCACCTGTTACACACAAACTAGCTCTGATATGAATCAATCACAGGTTCAAATATCCTCCACTATTTTCCTGCCTCCACTGTGCAATACCTGTTTGAGAATAGATGAGAATGGCTGATCCAAACTTGTATTTCCCTTGTGTTGCACTACGCAATCCTCATTGACAATCTCAATCCACTGATTGTACAAATCTCATGCACAACTATAGTCACAACTGACAGCTATCTTGCCCTTTCACTCACCTCTAACACTTGTCTCCACTGAACTGTCCATGCACTGAGTTAACTGATGTATTCTTTAGTTGATTTATGAGTTAATAATTAGTGAATTAATTAATAATTAATTCACACCACTCATCACTAGTGTATTGTTAGTTAGACTAAATACAACTAGTTCAACTAAGTCAAACTGAACACAACTCCATCAACTCCTCATTCAACTCCACCAAACTCAATCACTTGAGTTCTAACTGAATTCCTTCATGTAATAGCTCAACTAACCATAAGAAAAGTGTATTTCCTTCTGGCAGTTGCATGTGCCACATCCGTAGCTCGAACTGAAGTGTTGCAAGAGGATAAGATAATGTTTATAGTCTAAATATTATTAAGAGCTAAAATATTCGACTGTTCTATTTTTAGCCTGGTAGTCTAAAAATAGACTCTGCCCATATGTCTAAAATAGAGGTCCATCTATTTTTACCAACATGACCAATCATCCACAAATAGCATCCTGCAACTCATAGACCATGATCCATATGTCTAAAAATAGACATAGTCTAAAAATAGACTTTGCGCCAAAAATAGCTGCGGGACCACTTAGTGAAGGCGACTTCTTTTCACTAAGCTCCATCATCTTGTTGCATTTTCAACACAGAGGAGTAAAGCAGTCTTCATAGGCGAAAGTTGTTTTCGCGCGGGCTCAAGGAGGTAAGTGTTATTTTGGGATAGTCACACGATTCCATTTAACAACCAACATGTAGCACGGAGAAACTGTTTTTCTCGCATGCTCTCGGCTTGATAAACATCAGCAAGAATTCCACGCGATATTAAGCGTCAACCGTTGATCAATTGGGCTTGATCAATAATGGAGGATCACCTGACTAATTTGCGAGTAGAGAAAGTGACAACCGTCGAATTAAAGAAAGAGGATCAATGGCAGAGAATTAACACGATAAAGGTTTGGAAAATGGAGGACGTGATAAGGTATTAAACTAAAGTTTTATTTCTTGTCGGTTCCGGGGTTAGTCTGAAGGTTTATCGAATACCGAGTAAGTTTAGTAGTTCTGTTGTTTTAGTAGAATAGCTACATTTAGTAGCAGATGACTAAAACTCCAGGGGAGATACGAGAAGAAATTCCACCAGAATTGGAAATTATAGTCACTCATTTTGAACGGCTATCCCTTTCACCTGCAACCACCCCACTAGATAATAAGTGTTAAGGCCCCGATTTGGCACCAAGACCAATGTTCCCATGATAGTCCATGCTCACTTGGTGGTGAAAAAACTGACTTGGAGGTGTGGACGCCCTAGGCATGCTCGCAGGAGGCGAGGAGCCAGGCGACACATAGTAGACATGTCGTGACAGGTGCCCCCATCAAATGACATGACATAACAACAACCCAACTTGGTGACCCCCGCCCATGGACATGCCCATACCTAAGGTGGGGCACTTAGGCAAACATGAGGGGCATGATGTAGTGAATAGGGGCATGAGGACGAGTTTGTGATATTGTAAAATGCGCGAGTTTGTGATATCACTAGAGTTTGCAATATCGCTAGATAAGTTGAGGGGAAATGATGACAGACAGTAGTGAGTTGAGGAGAATTGACGTGATAAAGGTTTGGAGAATGGCAGACGTGATAAGGTATTAAACTAAAGTTTTATTTCTTGTCAGTTCTGGGGTTAGTCTGAAGGTTTATTGAATACCAGGTAAATTTAGTAGTTCTGTTGTTTTAGCATAATAGCTACATTTACTAGCGGATGACTGAAACTCCAGGGGAGATATGAGAAGAACTTCCACCAGAATTGGAAACGATAGTCACTTGTTTTGAACGGTTATCCCTTTCACCTACAACCACCTCACGATCAGTGGTATCAGAGCAACCTATTGACACTGAACAAGATCTCAGAAATTAGAGAAAGAAATCCAATTTAGAGTTGGAAGAGGACGTGGTAGAAGAGGAAGACCAGTTGAAAATGTTGAAGTGTTGGAAGATACGCAACAGATGTAAGCTAGATTAGAAGTAATGGAAATGGGAAGAGATGCAGATGCTGGGGATGTCAGTGAGCCTAAAGTTGACGCTGCAAAAGAAGAGGAACCTGCAAATGTTACTGATGAAATGAGATTCTTTAGATCAGTGTTGAGGTCCACATCTAAACCTAGACATGAGGTTTCAGTTTATATGAGAGGTTTAAATCTTGAGGAGTTGATAGACTGGATTAATGACATGGAAAAATTCTTTGATTATGAAGAAACAAAAGAAGGAAAGAGATTGAAATTTGATGTCACAAAATTGAAAGGACATGCAACACTTTGGTGGGATGGAGTGCAGGCAGAAAGAAGGAGACTTGGTAAACAACCAATTAAAAATTGGAACAAGATGGTGGCAAAGTTGAGAGGTAAGTTTTTGCCAAGTGATTATCAACAGACATTTTTTAGTTAGATGCAGAACCTTAGACAGAAGTCTATGACAGGAAAAGAATACACAGAGGAATTCTACAAAGTGAGCATAAGAGTTGGAAAAATTCAAGACACACATGAGAAGGTTGCAAGATATGTAAATGGTCTCAGAATGGAGATTCAAGAAGAGATAAGTGTGTTGTCTCCTGAAACAATAGAAGAAGCTTATCAGATGGTATTGAAGGCTGACGAAAAACTCTTGAGGAAGCAATTTGCCAGAAATAGAGGTACTTTCCGAGGAAGGGGAAGTCAAGGTGGTAGAGGAAGATCTACAACACCTAGAGATGGAGCTGGCAGCAACTCAAGTCAACATACACCCACAAGAGGTGATGCAGGTGGTAGAGGGAGTTTTTACAGAGGAAGAGGAGGCAGAGGCAGAGGAAGAGAAACTAGATGTTACAGATGCAACAAGCTGGGACACAGAACCTATGAGTGCCCAGAAAATGCAAGAACAAATTAGAGAAATGCAATTGTTGCTCAGGCAGAAGAAGAAGCAGTAAAGGTACCAGAAGAAGAAAATGTACCAGAAAGAGGGGAAACTTTGGTAGTTAACAAAGTTTTGGTAAAGCCAACAAAGGAAGTTGTTGAACCAGCACAAAGGAAGACTTTGTTCAGGGTTGTGTGCAAGGTTCAAGGAAAATGCTGCCAAATGATAATTGATAGTGGTAGCAATAATAATTTGGTCTCTACAGAAGTGGTGGAGAAGTTGAAATTGAAGACCAAGAAACATCCAACACCTTACAAGGTGCCATGGCTTCAAAAAGGACATCAGCTGTTAGTAAATGAACAGTGTGAAGTGGAGTTACAATTCGGCAAGTACAAAGATAAAATTCTGTGTGATGTGATGCCTATGGATGTGTGTCACGTATTGTTGGGAAGACCTTGGCAGCATGACAAAGGAGCTATGCATGGTGGGAAGAAGAACAATATAAATTTGGTAAAGATGGTATTAATCATACATTGTTGCCTATGGAAGAGGAGGATGCGTCAAGAAAGTCTGATCCAAAGACCTTGTTGTTGAGTGGAAAAGAATACCTGCAGCAGATTAAGGAGGATGAGGTAAATTTTGCATTGATTTCAAACCCAAGGTAATAATGACTTCCACTAAAATTTATGATTTACCAATTGAAATTCAAGAGATGCTGGACAATTATTGTGATATCATTGTAGATGATTTGCCTAATGAGTTACCACCCATTAGAAAAATCAGTTATCATATAGATTTAATTCCAAGGGAAAATCTACCAAATAAGCAGCTTACAGGATGACTCCCACAAAAAATGAAGAAATCAGAAACCATGTACAGGAACTATTAGCTAAAGGACTGGTTAGAGAGAGTTTGAGTCCTTGTGCAGTGCCAACAGTGTTGAGTCCAAAGAAATATGGAGGCTCGAGAATGTGCACTGATTCAAGAGCAATCAACAAGATAACAATCAGGTATAGATTTCCTTTACCTAGGATTGAAGATTTGATGGATTGTTTGAGTGGAGCAAGATATTTTACAAATCTGAATTTAAAAAGTGGGTATCATCAAATATGAATTAGAGAAGGAGATGAATGGAAAACTACCTTTAAAACAAATGAAGGATTGTATGAATGGATGGTAATGCCTTTTGGGTTATCAAATGCTCCCAGTACATTTATGAGGTTAATGAATGAAGTGTTGAAAGAATTTATTGGTAAATTTGTAATAGTACATATTAGTTTACAACATATCTAAAGAGGAACATGTGAGACATCTGAATTATGTCTTGCAGAGGCTACAACAAGAAAAGTTACTGTTGAATCTAAAGAAATTGAAGGAAGAGTTGGTATATTTGGGTTTTGTTGTTTCTACTGATGGGTTAAAGATGGATCCAGAGAAGATCAAGGCAACCATAGAGTGGCCTTCACCAAAAAGTGTGTTTGAGGTAAGAAGTTTTCATGGTCTTGCTAGTTTTTATAGGAAATTCATAAGGAATTTTAGTAAGATTAATGCTTCTATTATTGACACTATAAAGAAGGACAAACAACCATTTAAATGGATAGCCAAAGCAGAAAAGAAATTTCAGTTGTTGAAGAGGAAGATTACCAAGAAACCTATTTTGATTTTGCCTGATTTTAATAAACGTTTTCAAGTGAAATGTGATTCCAGTGGAGAAGTCATTGGAGCTGTTTTAAGTAAGGGGGACAAACATGTAGCGTATTTAAGTGAAAAACTGAATGAATCAAAGAAGAAATATTCTTCTTATGACAAGGAGTTTTATGCAGTTGTGCAGTCATTGATGAAGTGGAGACATTACTTGATGTCTAAATAGTTTATACTTTATTCAGACAACCATGTGTTGCAATACATTATGCAACAACCAAATCTTAGTCAGAAACATGCAAAATTGGTAGAATATCTTCAAATTTTTAATTTTGTATTGAAGCATATAAATGGCCAATCAAACAAGGTAGCAGATGTCTTAAGCAGAAAAAGCATTTTAATTTAGGAAAGTCAAATTCAAGTGTTGGGTTTTGATTTTCTTAAGGAATTATATGAAAAATATTTAGACTTTAAAGAGACATTTGAAGCTTGTAAGAATCTTGTTTTGTTAGACAGAAGTAAGTGGCTAGATTTTTTCTTGCAAGAAGGGTTGTTGTTTAAAAGAAATCAGCTGTGTATACCAAATTGTTCTATGAGAGAGAATTTGATCAAGGAGAAACATAGTGGTGGACTAGGAGGACATTTTGGTGTAGAAAAGACTTATGAGCAGTTGAATCGGTTTTATTTTTGGCCGAAGATGAGATCTGAAGTGGAGAAGTATGTGAAAAATTGTAAAGTCCGTCAGTATGCAAAGGGAAGGAGCCAAAACACAAGTTTTTATGTTCCATTACCTATTCCAGGTAGACCTTGGGATATGGTAAGTATGGATTTTTTTTTGGGTTTACCAAAAAATCAAAGAGGACATCATTCTATTTATGTTGTAGTTGACAGATTTTCGAAAATGGCACATTTTATTCCATGTTATAAAACCAGTGATGCTACTCACATTGCTAATCTATTTTTCAAAGAGATTGTAAGGTTGCATGGGTTACCTAAGAGCATTGTTTTAGACAGGGACACCAAATTTGTTGGTCATTTATGGAGGACCTTGTGGAAGAAACTTGGTACTAAAATGAGTTTCAGTTCAACTTATCATCCTCAGACTAATGGGCAGACTGAAGTTGTAAACAAAAGCTTGGGTAATCTTTTGAGAAGTCTTGCAGGTGAACATCCAAAACAGTGGGATCAAGTTTTGACACAGGCTGAATATGCTTATAATGATTCTCCTAACATGAGTACAGGGCAGAGTCCATTCCATATAGTTTATGGAATGCACCCAACAGGAGTGTCTGAATTAAGAGACTCGGGTAAAGCTAAAAGGAGAAGTGCTAAAGGAGAAGATTTTTCTTCAGAGATTCAAGAAATACATGAACAGGTAAAACAATAGTTACAGGACAACAACATAAAGTACAAGAACAGATCAGATTTGAAGAAGAGAGAAGTTAATTTTGAGGTTGGAGATTTGGTTTTGGCACACTTGAGGAAAGAAAGATTTCCAAAAAGGGAGTATAACAAGTTAAAACTTAAGAAAAATGGACTATGCATAGTCTTGAGGAAATTTTCTGCATATGCATATGAAATTGAATTACCCCCTGATATTGGAATTTCTCCATATGTTGTTGACTTGTACAGGTATGAAAGTGGAAATGTAGAAGATACAACAGAAGACAAGGAAGAACGGGAAATTGACTGGGTAAAACAGTTACCTACAACAAAGGCATTGCAACTAGAGAAGATATCAGATAAGAGAGTGTTTAAAAGGACAAGGGGACAGGAGTATTTTCACAATCTGGTCAAATGGAAGGATCAACCAATTGCTGAAGCTACCTAGATGACAAAAGACATGCTACAAAAGTTGGGCAGTTTTGTAGAAGAGCTCATGGACAGGATCCCATGAAGAATTTTGTCCTCAGGATTTTGATGCAGGAGCATGAGGCTTGAAGACAAAAGGCTTCGAATTATTCCAAAAATACAAAAAAAGTTTATAGGCAAAGGAGTGGGATCCTTTAGCTGTCACTTTACAAAGCTTTCTAGATAGGATTTAGGCTAGAATCTAGGGGTTTGGATTATCATGCAATAAATTCAAGTAGTTAAGCTTAATGGAGACCCTCGAGGAAATGTTATGCAAATTAGATAAGATTAGGCAGTTTCAACCCTTTGAATTAGGATATGGTTGTTATATGTACATATATTTATGTAAGTTCTGAATTAATGAAAAAGGATTTGGCTATGGAAGATTAGACTGTAAGACTGAAGTATCTCTGTGTCTCTGTGTATTCTGTGCACAAATGGTTAAATCCCAAAGGACTAAACTCCCTTCGAAATATCTCTGTGTTTGTTAATTTCAGTTTGGCCTTTAGAACTTGATTTTGTGTTAATCGTGTGTTAACGAATTTAAAATCCTTATTCACTTTGTATTGAAATAGCCGAGATATGTTCTAAGGAATATAGCTTAGAGACAGGTTAAACCAGGAGGAAACACTAAAACTTGGCGGAACGAGGAAAAACCCGACAAATTGTGGAGGAAACCCAAAAGAGAATGGAATCCGTCTGACCAACAAATCTGTAGATCTAATGGTTATCATGTGCCAACAAGCGCCAAAGTTAAACAAAGGAGTAAAGCGGTCTTCATAGGTGAAAGTTGTTTTTGCACTGGCTCAAGGAGGTAAGCAGTATTTTGGGATAGTCATGTGATTCCATTTAATAGCCGACACGTAGCATGAAGAAACTACTTTTCTCACATTCTCTCGGCTTGATAAACATCGGCAATAATTCCACACGATATTAAGTGTCAATGGTTGGATCAATTTGGCTTGATCAATGGTGGAGGATCACTCGGCTAGTTTGCGAGCAGAGAAAGCGACAACCATTGGATTGAAGAAATAGGATCGATGACAGAGAATTAACGTGATAAACGTTTGGAGAATGGCATACGTGATATGGTATTAAACTGAAGTTTTATTTCTTGTCGGTGTCGAGGTTAGTCTGAAGGTTTGTCGAATACCAGATAAATTTAGTAGTTCTGCCATTTTAGCAGAATAGCTACATTTAGTAGCGGATGACTGAAACTCCAGGGGAGATACAAGAAGAACTTCCACCAGAATTGTAAAAGATACTCACTCATTTTGAACGGTTAACCCTTTCACCTGCAATCCCCCATTAGATAATAAGTGTCAGGGCCTTGAGTTGGCACTAAGACCAATGTGTTCCCATGACGGTCCATGCTCACTTGGTGGTGAAAAAACCGACTTGGAGGGGTGGACGCCCTGGGCACCCCCACACAAGGTGAGGAGCCAAGTGATACATAGTAGACATGTCGCGACAGGTGCACCCATCAAATGACATGACACAACGACAACCCAACTTGGTGACTTGCGCCCACAGACATGAACGCACCTAAGGTGGGGCGCCTAGGCGAACACGAGGGGCATGATGCAGTGAATAGGGATGCAAGGACGAGTTTGTGATATTGCAAAATGCGCGAGTTTGTGATATCGCTGGAGTTTGCAATATTGCAAGGCAAGTTAAGGAGAAATGGTGACAGACAGTAGCGTGGAGCGCACAATAGGAAGAGCACCCAAGTAGGGGCACCCACCTACCCATAGGCAGGATGAACTAGGGGCATGCCCACCCATGAAGGGCCACCTGCACAAAAGTGAAAGGTCGACTCAACTTTGTGAAGAGGCATTGACCCAAATAAATAGATGGGAAAGGATACATATAAATGAAGGGAGATTGAAACTTGGAAGAGGCATCACTGAATTCATAGAGTTGTAAGTTTGTGTGATATCGCAGAGTCGTAGGAAGTGCGATACCAAAGAATTACACGAAGTGAGATATCGCAGAACCGCAGGTAGGGGCGCACATCGCAGAAAAGGATCACCACTGAGACATATCACAGAAAGAGGTGGGGTTCACCTTTGTGAGCTTGTTTCTGGAAAAGGATAAAGAGTTGGATTTTTTAGTTGTTTGTGGTACCAAGTTTGGATTTTATGTTGGGCAAGGTGCCAACCTTAGGTTGGGCATGCCCTGGGTTGCGAAACTTGACATTTTGGGAAAGTATGTTAGGTTGGGCCAACGACTGCCAGTCCTTGTACTTGGGAAGCACATGAGTTTGGGCATGGTTGGCCCTTTGTAATTTTGTTATAAAATACTTTGAATTTTAATATAAACAAGGGGAAAAGTGTAGAAATTATGGTGTAGACTTGTAATTTCTCATTGTGTTTTAATCAAAATCACAAGACATAAAGCTACCCTACTGCTATGTGGAAAGTAATTCACAATTTAGAACAAAATTCTCATACATGCAATAATAAATCACACACATACAAATAGTATTTTTCCTGGGGAAAACAATCTGCTAAAAACCCCAATGCCTGCTTGCATTAATATGATGAATAGAGATGTATTACAATTGCTTTTCTCAACTAAGCACAACCTGCAAGTGCATAACCTATCTCTTTGTTCACTGAGAAGCTTTGACCTAGACTTAGTCAATTTCTACCTCTGCTTGAGCCCCTATTTTATTGCGAAATTATTGAGGAAATAGGCCCCTATTAATTAGGAATTTTCTCCAAAATGCTTGTACAATTACTTAGGGTTGATCAATTGACCTCATGCAACACCTGTACACTCAACTAGTTTACAACTGTTGGTTAACTTCCTTGGAAACTCCACCACAATTGGGAAACTTGTATTTTGCATGCATGAGCTAATTATTAGTTGATTGGTCAATTAACTAGATGATCTTTGAGCTAGACTGACGTCCCACTACTTAACTGAATACCAACTAGTTCCTCCAACAATTGGAACTAGTTTAATTGAAATTAACTCAACCTAGGGTCCTTAAATTTAAGAATCACTACATACAATTGAACTTCATGCCCTTAACTCGAATAAACTGAGCTAGAATCCTATAAAATATGAGTAAACACCTGTAAATTGAAATTCAACTCATTAACTTGAATTGAGTGTTCTTAGCTGAGTGACAAGAGCCACGTCACCTTAGTTAACTCCTCCAAGTTATCTACTAATGTGGAATTTCGAATTTCCTCAATTTGATTAAGATAAAATCAATTTGAGACTTTCTTGTTGCATTTTTCAACACTCCCTCTCAGCAATAAAGGGATTATCAACCACCCTTATCTTGCACCCATGGAATTTACTACATGCAACACCTCTCACTGTTGTCGTTGCTACTGCAACATCTGCAACTGAGAAGCATCCCAAAACAACTGAATTATCTGTGTCTGCAACTGTCTAATGGGAAAATTGTGTTATTGTTGCCTCTGCTACTAAGCCTCTTGCACTGCTGTCAACACTCCTATGCACTCCTCAATATCCGAGTGACATTGATCCTTCTACTATTGAATAATGTGGGCCCCTATAACAAGGTAATGATCCATGAGGAGAATGCCTCAATGGACCTTGCCCAAATTTCTGCAACTCTTGGACTAAGGATCTACACCACTCCACCTCACTCCTAGAGGTATAGCTACATGTGCTCCCTCTTCCCACTTGGCTCAAACTCTCCCCTTACTGGAGGTCTTTGCTTGGGTGGATGTCTCCACTCTACCTCCTCTTTGCCTCTCCATTTGTGGTTGCTCCGCAATTTCTTGAGGCTCCTTTTAAGGCCCCATTTTGAGAGGTCTATCATGCTCCCCCTCAACCATCACATCTCTAATCTTTGCCTTTCTCCTCGAGGTTGTGCATGCATGTTTTACCTCAAATTCTTATAGGTTCTTAACTCAAACCCTGATCTACTTCACTTGTCCCGTGGCGATGTGTCTCAGGAATGCCTTTCCTTTGTTGAAGATCACATCATAACCACGATCTTCCAAAATTGCAACAGAGAAGAGATTTTTCTTTAGGCTTGGAACAACATGACATCCTTGAGTCTGAGAGGGGATCCCAACTCCCTCTGAAAGGTGACTGTACCAATCTTGGTCACGGTGTACCTTCTATCGTCTCCAAACTCAATATTCATTTGGAGATATTTCTCCTCTAGGTCACTGAAAAAATCTCTACACCCAGTCATGTGGAATGAGGCACCCAAATCCAAGTACCACACAATCCCCATCATAGTGTTGGCCATGCATGTGATGAGGGTGAAATCTGGGTCAAACTATGAAGCCAAAGCTTCACCTGCTTCTGTTACTGCAGATTCCTTCTTGCTAGATTTTTTGTGTGGACACTTACTATCATAGTGTTGAATTCATGATAATTGAAGCACTTAATTTTGGACAATACTTTCTTCTTTCCCTCTTGGTTGGATTCAACCTCACATTGGGACTTATTTCCCTTGGCCTTCATTCCTTTGTTTACTAGAGAAAAGTCCCCTTCCTTTTCTTTGGATGAGGTTCCATCTCTGGTATTCTGCCTTATTTCCTCCTGTACCAAATTAGACCATAAGCATTCCGAATTCGATTGTTTCTCCCTCCTGTTCACCGAATCTTGGTAGCTATGCTAACTCTTGGGAAGGCCTAGAAGGGATAGGCTTACCAGGTCATCTTCTAGAACATTAACAACCCCACCAAGTTCATCACAACATTGTGTGAACCTGCTCAAATACTGTAGAATAATGTCATTCTTTTGCATCTTGATACTTCGAAGTTTATCCTTGAGTGCCAATTTCTTGTGATCACTACTATTCTCAAATAATTTTGTCAGTGCTTTCCACATTGCGAACAAAGTTTTTTTTTTGTGGAGATTTGAGACAATGTGATCTCGTATTCCTTCCAATATTATTCTCCTTGCATTGGCTACAACTTTCTTCCACTGAGCAAGTTTATGGGCATTAGATTCCACTGGTGTTGTAACATCTGTCTTAATGTATTATAGAAATCCATTTTCATCCAATACTGCCTCCATGTGATGAAATTAGAGTTGCCTTCCAAGGCATACTCTAGCCTTAGTCCATTGAAGGCCATCTTCTCAGATCTGAAGAGATCCTGCTACACTGAACTCCAAATTCGAATCTCTTGAGAAACAACTTCGAAATTCTTGCTGTAATGTGAATCCTGCTCTGATACCATGTAAAAATTATGGTGTATATTTGCAACTGCTCATGAAGTTTTAATCAAAACCACAAGACACAAACCTACTCTATTGCTTTGTGGAAAGTAATTCACAATTCAGAACAAAAATTTTAGACATGCAATAAGAAATCACACACATGCAAATAGTATTTTTCCTAGGGAAAGCAATCTACTAAAAACCCCAATGCCTACTTGCATTAATATGATGAATAGAGATGTATTACAATTGCTTTGCTCAACTGAGCACATCCTGTAAGTGCATAACTTATCTCTTTGCTCACTAAGAAACTCTGACCCAGACTTAGTCAATTTCTACTTCTGCTTGAGCCCCTCTTTGCTTGCACTTAAGGAAATAGGCCCCTATTAATTAGGAATTTCCTCAAAATGCTCGTGCAATTCTTCAAGGTTGATCACTTGACCTCATGCAACACCTATACACTTAACTAGTTTACAACTGCTAGTTAACTGCCTTGGAAACTCCACAACAACTGTGCAACTCATATTCTTGCATGCATGAGCTAATTATTAGCTGATTGATCATTTAACTAGATGATCTTTGAGCTAGATTGATGTCCCACTACTTAATTGACCACCAACTAGTTCCTCCAACAAATGGAACTAGTTTAACTAAAAAACAACCAAAATGAACTCAACCTAGGCTCCTAAAATTTAAGATTCACTACAGATAATTGAACTTCATGCCCTTAATTGAAATTAACTGAGGTAAACTCCTATAAAATATGAATCAACACATGCACATTGAACTTCAACTCATTAACTCGAATCGAATGTTCCTAACTACGTGACAAGAGCCACATCACCTCAGTTAACTCCTCCAAGTTGTTTGCTGATGTGGAATTTCGAATTTCCTCAATTTAATTAAGCCAAAATCAAATTGAGACTTTCTTGCTACATTTTCAACAAAAAGTGCTTTGGGAGTTGTCCCCTCCCATTGCATATACTTGTGTTCATACTGTTCTTTACAATATCGTAGATTGTTAATGAAGTTTTATTCTGCTGCTTGTATTGAAGTTATGATTTTGCATAATTGAATAACTGTTGAATGAAGTAATTAAATAAGAAGATTGAAATTGAAAAATTGACTAAGTGTTGAAGTGAAAGAAGTTAGGTGTAGTTCGAGTTAGAGTAGTTAATTATACCGAAATATCGTCAGTGCCACACAATGCCCACAATGGTGTTAAGACATCACATCATAGGACTCTAACAATAAGAGATATTGAGAATTTATTTAAATGAAATTCTATATTTTTATTTATTTATAAAATTAAAGTATTTTTTGTTATATATTTAGTCTCCTCATATAATAATAGTTATTTATAAAGTTATATTTAGTTTAACTATATGCCATAATTATCTCCTAAAATATCTTTTAAGTAATCATTATCTTTCTTTTTTTAAACTAAAAAAAATAATGATTACTTAAAAGATATTTTAAGTAATCATTATATTATATTGATATTACTTAAAAATATCTTTAAGTAATCATTATTTTTTTTAGTTTAAAAAAAGAAAGATAATGATTACTTAAAAGATTTTATAAGAGATAATTATGCATATAGTTAAACTAAATATAACTTTTATAAATAACTATTATTATACCAAGAAACTAATTATCATAATATTTTTTAATAAATCTCTTAAATTATCCCTAACTTCTCGTGCCTCTGTTATTCTTAAATAAAAATTTATAACTGATTTATCCCATCAGAAACCATGATATAAATTATACATTCTTCGTAACTTACAAATAAGAGTTATTTTTTCTTCAAAATCATAAAGCTTCTGCTGTGCATAGTTATTATTTCGAGTGGAAACTTCGATAGAAAATATTCCAAGGGCAAATGACAAGATTTCTTATATGTGCCTAAGTTCGCTCTTCTTCACTTGAGTTGTTGGCGAGGTAAAAGATCTGGTTGCACCTACAACTTCACTTCACATCGCAGTGAACCCACATTCCGTGGGTTATCAAAATTGAAAACTTTTTAACCACGTGGGAGATAGAGTTCATGGAATATGGGTTCATTGTGGACCATGTGTTTTGACAATTTCAACCGGTAAACGTTGGGTGTTTTTGGTACGATATAGAATAAATCAGGTAGAAATTTTGGAAAATCCTGGTTGGGTTCAGGGTGTTTGGTAATGGTATATTCGTCTGTGATGGTGGTAAATTCATGACGAAAGCGTCATAGACTTCGGATATCGCAGACCGAAAACAGTCAGATTCCGGTTACCAGAAAAATATTTCCGGAGCGAAATTGTCGCTCGGCTGACAGCTCCATTCTATATAGCATACGCTATACTCTTTGAATATCAAGGAAGTTTGGAAGCACTGCAAGAGTATCTACGACTGTACGAGTTCATATATTTCTTCAGGCAGAATCGACCCAAGCTTTTAGAAATGGCGTCCATCCCACGCATTAAACTCGGTACCCAAGGATTCGAGGTGGGTGTAATTCACTGCTTCTGTTTTCTTATGTCATGTTTCTTTGTTTAGCAGCTGATAATAAGATTGTCATATTCATTCGAGCTCTATCAGCGAAAAACTTATCTGCCATGCCATCGAAACCACAAGGATAGATAATAATCACAGTAATCATCTATCTGTAGGCAAAATTTAACGGAATTTTTAAAAGAAGGGCCTTGAGGGCTATAGGCAATCAACGCTGAAGAGCTAATCAGCGGATTATTATTTACTAATCATGGCATAGAGTGTGTTACTTATGCTATGCAAATATGTCCGTTGGATATTTATATGAAGGTTAAAGTATCGTATTTGTCAATAGAGATATTTTATATCAAGCGTTTTTTTTTTTTTAAATGACCATAGGAGTATTTGAATGGTGGAAATAGAGTCAGCACCTTAAAAAAACTTTTGGACACCCAAAATCCTGAAATTCTTGGACACCCAAAATCCTGAAGCTTGACGGCTGTAACCCAGATTTCCCAAAATTTCTGCCAAATTTTGCCAAATCCATACTGGAAAAGACTACTATTTATATAAGTTATATCAAACTTATATAAATGTTAAAGTATCTTATTAATATCTACTTTGTCCAATTTTGTTAAGGCATATTTGATGTTTGGTTAAAGCATATTTGATGTTATTTGATGAGGGAGGGAACCTAACTCTGAGACGTTAAACACCTTTCCTTACACACAAGGGCTCTACATATGCCAAGGTTTGAATTTGGGCTGTTTGCATGCCAGTGCCTTGTTCCAACCACTAAACTACAACATGATGGAAGGTGGAAGTGCTAGTAAGGTGGTCATCATGAAGGACCTGTAGCTCACTGGTAGAGCAGCCAATTGACCAGTTGGGTGGCTGCTGGGTTTTATTAAAGAATTAAAGCTACCTTAAAGAAATAATTGGAACTAAAAGAACTGAGACTTTTGTTTACAGAAACCTCACCAAGAAACCCGTCCCCTTTTTTGTGTCCATAATTGATTTAACATGTAGTTATGTTTGTACCAGTTTTTCATGTGAAACCGCACAGGAATTTAATTGCTACTAATTCGTATCTTCATCCATGTATCAATCATGATAGATGCATCCATCATAGCCCTAAGGGCTAGCATGATTGATAGGCTTGCTTGTGTAAAAGTTCATGGAGATCTTGGGGTCAAATCCCATTGAGTCCCTTGGGGTTACCAATCAATATTTCGGCTAGCGGTTACTGGTGTTCTTCATTTAGAAAGCTAGGGAAAAGGAGGGAAATCCATGAGGGGCTGGCATGGCACCAACATCCCTACTTTGAATGCTTAATTCACGGGTATCTGAGAAACTGTATTTCTTTGGACAAAAAAAGACATTTGCATCCACCAGAGGCCTGGTATGATGGCAAACCCATGTCAAACACCCAGTTCTAGGCACTTCAACCAAGACACTACATTAGTAGAATACCAAGCAATTTTATATGCATACATGTATTTGGAGAGGGTGGGTTCTTGTTTTTTTACCCCCGAAATCTCTCTAGCTCTATTTGTAGATTGTGTAAAAGTTCATGGAGGATCAAATCCATTGAGTCCCTTGGGGTTACCAATGAGTATTTTGGTTGGCAGTATGACCACCTTCCTTCCACAAAACTAGGGAAGAGGGGGGAAATCCATGGGGGTTAAACCCCCTCCAAACACCACACCACCCACTTAGTCACCAACATTGCCTTGAGAAGTGACATTAATCAAGCTAAGACCACTCTTTTCCTTGATCATAGTGCAAACATCCCAAGGGACAAAAGGAAAACCATGCTCATTGCCATACTTCAACCACAATTATACCCTTAAGAGCTGCTCAAGCCATCAAAAGTAAGTTTTCTCAAATTTTATCCTTCTGTGATTCATGATATAATGTTCAGATTTTCCAGAGAAATCACATGGAGAACAAAGGATTGACGTGTTTCGAACCATGATCTAGGTATCGACAAGACACATAATACACATGCAAGGCATGTATGATGCATAGTTATATCAATATATTTACATCAGAGAAAAATAAACGGTTGAAGAGTGTATACAACAATATTTACATTATCTTCCTTAATGCTACAAGAGCATAAATGAATCCCAAATAAGCACCTAGCTCTAAAAGGTTGGCATCCTTGACAAGTAAAATCCCTTTTGGTAAAAGCTGCATGCATAGCTCCTCTCTCCACATATGCCAAAAGACAAAGGAGGAGCTAACCTCATTCACAAAAACATATGTGCGCCAAAGTTTCCAATGGACAACTGGAGCTGATATTCATAAATGGTACATGTTATTGTAAAATCTAGCACCTTAGTGCAAAGCCTCACTAAGAAATCTAGATTGAGAGCAACAAACGAGAGAGTTACCCATCATTTTTGTGATAGGATATAATCCCTACAAGGGAGGCTTCCCCATTAAATCTTAGGGATTAAGTAACTCAAATGGTCCTAGGCTAAATATCCCCTAAGGGTTTTACTTGAAGATTCACCCAAGGACAAGTATGCAATGATTATGGGTGATTTAATGTGTAATTCCAAGTCAGTGAGTTCAAAGGATCCCATGACTAAATATAAAAGGCTCAATGTGACCTAAAGAGGCTCCAATAGGTTCCTTGTTGGCTTTCCTCCTTGGGTCTACTGCTTCTATTCTGTCTGTAAATCCATATATTGTATTCAGCCCTTGGGTCCTCCATTGGCAACATTAGGATCAATGGGGCATCAATGGGAAACATCGCATATCACAAGAATTTGCCATCACAAACACTGCCATATTGACATCAATGACAACCTTGATTAACAATCCCCCCCTTTGTCATTGATGGCAATATTCTGCTTCTCTTTCAACATTCTCTCCCCCTTTAACATCAATAGCAAACGGGGTGCCCAACTACTCCCCCTGTCAAGCTGCTTCTCGTCTTCATGAATAGTAGATCTTCATGGGTATGTTACTCCCCCTATCATGGTGCTCTTCTTTTTGCTCAAGATAGAAAGATTGCTACCTTATCATCAACTAGCACATTATCCCCTCTTCATGTCTCAAAACTACTTCATCATGGCTTCAACAATGCTTAAAGATACTCCACTTTAATGCTTCCAAACAGACTCCAAATAGCCACACACCAAATGTCCAAGTCCAAGTTTTTATGCTTCTACACCGTATTCTGTTGTCTCCACAGTCAGAATTAAGAGGCCTTCATAGTCCGAATCAAGTGAAAATGCCATTGAAATTGTCTTTCTCTCTATCTTTCTTCAAATCAGAGTTCCTCTGTATCTTTGTGCTTCTCCTTAAGTCACTGCCATCCAATATTTCAACATCTTTGTATTCGAATGAAATGGTGAGAGGTTGTGCCTCACTGTTGCTATTTTTCTAAGTGACTAGCATCAACTTGAGCTTATTCGACTGCACATCATTTTCCTTTCTATAGTCCTTTTGATGAGCCATTTTTCCTTGTGTTCTAGTAAAAGTTTCTGCAAGTTATCTCCACTAGCAGATTTTGATATCCAATTTGTGACTATCTTTTAAATTCTTTCTACTAACTGACAACTTTTTGCAATGCTTCAATTATGTTAAATACTGCCAACTTCTTTTGCTTGTGTAGTGAACAAAACATTCAAGCTCCATTTCTAGATGTATCTATTTGTTTGAAGGTTGCATCTATTTGTGTCCACAATTTACCTGTTCTCACATCATATCCCTGAGTCGAGACATTCAACTTCTGTAATAACAACAACATAGTTATTTGCCTTATTAGCATTCGATGGCCTTCTCTGCTGCTCCAATTTCTGCTTAGTGATCAAGTGAAAAAACATCTTCAACAATAGTCCATTGGATAGTTAAGAGATCATGTTCTTTCATAGGAGTGTTCCTGAGAAATGATCCATCAAAGAATGATTGTCAATATGGCTCATCAAGGATTACATAAGGCCCATTCATAGATGGCTTCTACAAGAATGTTTAATCATCATTAGCTCCCCCTAACTATATGCATGATCTTCCTTTTGGCAGAGTCTCCCTATCAAATGCTTAGATTGTCGAAGATCAGGTCAACAACATGTGTTGTTGGTTGGAGAGTTCAAGAGACTTCCGGATTCAATTTGCTTCTTTCTCCATACTCCTGTAACTTTCTTCTCTGGCATGGTTCTAGTTTCTGTAGGAGCCCAAGTCAAGTTACAATCACGTGCCATATGACCAATGATATGACACTTGAAGCATTCTATGTTGTTCATGAATAGGAATTCATGATTTCTTGCAAAATTGCTTCTCGGAGATTATCGGGGACCATAATATTTATCTTTGTGATATGCTCTACAATCTTTTTCAATATGTCAAAAGTTTGTACAAGCATAACAATAACCAAGAAATAAAATTTGGTACCTGGGAGATGGAGACTTCCTAGATGTACTTCTGAAGTCTTTCTATCTTGAGATCCTTTGATGATAACCATTTGTCACGCCCCCAACCCTTGGTAGTCTTCCAACCGTGCCGGCGGGGTGCGGCACCACCCCACTTTTTCTTTTTAACAATACTCAAGTGTGAGGACTACGCCTAATTCACAACCGGAACTTAGCTTGTGTTTCTCAACTAAGTTAAAATGCATTAATCCTTTATATCAATGATGGCCCATACTTAATCATTATCAACAGCAATATAAATAAGAATTGCAACGATATAAAGGGAGGGGCAACTCCCGGAAAGTCTGCCCGAATATATATAAAATATCAGAATTTTACAATATTACATCCGACTAGTGTGCTTGTAGAATCAAGCCAACACTTAGTCTCTTTTTACAATGTATGAGAATCTGCAACAATTCCTCATGAGCGGGTGCCTTCGACCGGCCACCAAGATGCTCAAGAAACCTGCACAATTCTGCACAATTCGACCACGCACCGCATTCCCACCATCTACCACTTAACCGATTTGCGCCCTCCACTATAGCGCATGAGCTATGCGCTCATGCTGCGCAAATCCTTGTGCATAGATAGAATGCGCACTAAAAGATGCGAGCTCACCGAATTGTTTGATCAGTTGTTCGATGCCTAAGTCCATCCGCTCGGCATGTACATATAGGGGAGGTAACGTGGTGTTTGGTTGGGCTTAGCCCCATGGCCGACGCCCCAACCGTCTCCACACGAAACCCCAACTTCTATTTGCTTGTAGTCGGCCTGCAACTCCACATACGCCTCCACCATGGCGTATAAACCTTGCGGCCATGTTATATCGTGTGCGCTGTTATACTTCGCACTGCCCGCAGCTCATGTCGTTCGCTGTTCCGTCATGCTGTTCGCATAACTGCTGTTCCATCGTGTTGTTCGCCCGCTCGCTTGACTGTCCAGCGTGCGCGCTGCCCGTGCACGCCCGCCCTTCGTGCGCGCCCACACTTCGTATCACGCGTTTGTTGTTTTGCCATGGCGGGCGGGTCGCCCTGCCCACACCCGTTCGTTTCACCCGACGGGCGGGTGGCGTTCACTCGCGACCGTTCAACCATGCCCGCGCGTCTTTTGTTACTTCTGCCCGACTGCCCGTTCCACCGTGCGCCCATGCCTACGCCCGCCCGGTCATCCGTCTCGTCGTGCGTTCATCCACATAGTCTCCGCCCGGTCGCCCGACCCACCGTGCATGCCCGCCTACGCTGGCCCACCTGGTTGCCGACTCACCATGCGCGCCCGCCCGGGTTGCCCAACGCGTGCCTGGGGCGCCACAAACCATCGTGCGCCCGTCGCGTTTGCGATGACTCCCCGAGGGCGATACATCCTCCTCCACCTGAAGTCGTTGTCGTCCTCGACAACATCCCAACTCCAAGCATCCATCGTACCTCCACCAAGTGACTAAGTGCCACTAAGTCACCAATGTCCATGATCTTCGGCCAACTGCTATAATGTCTCCATGCTGCTGTCCATCATGAAAGGTTGATCCTTTCAATCACCAAGCTGCATTTCCACTACAACAATGTGTCCTCCATCATGTCATCAACCATCAAGTGTCCAAAGAGAACACTTATCAAGTGTCGAGTCAAGTGCCTCAAAACACCTTCCTCCATCATGTGCCCCATGCGCTCATCTGCTATGAGACCTCATCAACACAATATCTCCATGTCGTTCCAAGTGCTCAGCTGTCATGATACTCCTAATGTCAACACATCTCTGTACACTTCGCGACCTCATGTCTGAACTAGTCGGGTGATCAGTCCAACCATCATGCCCAAACAATGAGAGTGAACATCCCCATGTCATCATCAGTCATTTCCCAAAACATCTGCCACATCCTGAACTCCATCAGAATCGTCCATGCTCAGGTCCATGAAGTAACCTTCATCCATCGACAACATGTCATGATGCTTGATGCCAAGCCATCCCTGCACCATCATAACCTGCTCCAATGCTTAGAGGACTCATTGCCATGAGCAGCTAACAATGAGCCCCATCTTCTTGTCAATCTAAGAAGATGTAGAGGGATGAGAGCTTGTAGGCTCTCCCTCACTAATCAGTTCGATCCACCTATCAGGATCTTCAACCTCCAATCTCTGCATGTAGGTCACCTGGTCTTCACCTGGTCTCATGTATGGTTCATCCTCTTCATCCTCAATCACCTCTATCCTTCTTGTCAAGTCCAAGATGCTATTTGAGAGTGACTTGATGACTAAGGACTGCTCAGTAAGTTTTGTCTCCGCCTTGGACAAACGCTTATACACATCCTCCATATCTCCATCACTCCTCACCTGCATCGTTGCCACTTCATGATTCGGCCTAGTGACCCCAAAGGTAGGCACACCTATGGGTACATCTTCCCTTCCATCATAGATGTACAACTTTCTCAAGTGTGGAACAATCATCGCATCGTATTGCTTCATAAATTCCATCCCAAGTACGGCCTCATAGTCATCAATCCTCACAATGGTGAAGTCCACCTTTCCGGTCCAATCACCAAGTGTAGTGTCCACTTTTTCAGCCACACCTAAGACTTCATTCGGTGGTGAGTTCACTGTCTTCATATGTGCCTTAATAGGTACATACTTCAGCCCAACCTTCCTTGCAGTATCTTCTCCCATGAAATTGTGAGAAGCCCCACTATCTACCATAGTGAGTATATCAGCATCCCCCACTTTCATCCGGACATACTCCAACTGATTCCTCTCGGGATCCTTCCGAGAGAGCACTTATGTAGCAGCAGCAGTACTAAGTACCTGCATCATCCCAACAGAAGCACCTTCACCCTTTGAACTAGATTGTGCTATGGCAACCAACTTCGGTTTAGAGGGACAATTCTTCACCGTATGTGGCCCTGCACAAATCCAACATTTCAAAGGTTTCTTTCCCTTCGAATCATCAGACTTAGAAGTTTCTTCCTTCTTCTTTTCTTTCTGGTTATCGGACTTCTTCTTCTTGTCATCAGAAGTCTCATCATAATGTTCAACCAGCCTATCAACTGCAGCAAAGGCTTCTTCAAGTGTCCTAATCCTTTGTCTCTTCACCTCATTGCGAGCCCAAGGTTTCAATCCAATAATGAAGTTGAATACCTTATCTTTCTCTGCCATGTCAGGTAACTCAAGGACAGCACTTGCAAATTCCCTTTGATAAGTCTGAAGGTTCCCGGTCTGCTTTATGAATTTAATCTTTGTCCTAGCTTCCCAAGTTTCGTCCTGAGGACTAAAATGGGCCTGCAAGGCTCCCCTCATGTCATCCCAAGAAGTAATGTCGGCAACACTCTCGTTTGCAACCTGGTCCATTCTTCTTCTCCACCACATCTTGGCATCTTTTGTCAGGAATTGAGCTGCAACTTTGACTTTGGTCTCATCATCGGATAGACCCAATCTCTCCAAGTATTGCTCCATATCCCACAAGAAGTTACCAAGTGTTTTTGCACTTCTGGTACCATCGAACGAATCCGGTTCTTTGATCTTGACATGAGACACTCCTCCACCTGAGCCATGCCTCACTGCCTTCTTCAATACCGCTATCTCGTCCCTGGCATCGTCAAGAGCTCTCTTCAAGTTCATGATCTTTGTTAGACCCTGGTCCCTTGAAGCTTCCACGTCCTTGACCTTATGTTCAAGCTGTGTACACATCAAGTCAGTGTACTCTTGCTGATTTTGGAGTTCATCAAGCTCTTCCTTTGTCTTTAAGAATGTCTTTTGCTCTTCTACAACAAGATCAAACTTCTCCCCAAAGTGAGCTTCCAAGAAATCCACCCTTTCTATAACCCTCTGCATCAAGTCAAAAGTATCCACGGGACTACGAGTAGACCCGGCATGTGATTCAGCCATTGCTAATCTCCTTTGCCTTTGTAACCGAGTTTCGACCATGCACCAATTTCACCTGCAACCCAAGTCCTTGATGTCACACTTAGAGTGTTTCATCAACCTCTTTCCCTGCAAGAACCTAACTCCACAGTCACTCCTCTGTTAACCCGGATATCTGCTTGATTCCACCTGTAATCGGTGTGTATGCTCTGATACCACCTGTCACGCCCCCAACCCTTGGTAGTCTTCCAACCGTGCCGGCGGGGTGCGGCACCACCCCACTTTTTCTTTTTAACAATACTCAAGTGTGAGGACTACGCCTAATTCACAACCGAAACTTAGCTTGTGTTTCTCAACTAAGTTAAAATGCGCTAATCCTTTATATCATTGATGGCCCATACTTAATCATTATCAACAACAATATAAATAAGAATTGCAACGATATAAAGGGAGGGGCAACTCCCGGAAAGTCTGCCCGAATATATATAAAATATCAGAATTTTACAATATTACATCTGACTAGTGTGCTTGCAGAATCAAGCCAACACTTAGTCTCCTTTTACAATGTATGAGAATCTGCAACAATTCCTCATGAGCGGGTGCCTTCGACCGGCCACCAAGACGCTCAAGAAACCTGCACAATTCGACCACGCACCGCATTCCCACCATCTATCACTTAACCGATCTGCGCCCTCCACTATAGCGCATGAGCTATGTGCTCATGCTGCGCAAATCCTTGTGCGTAGATAGAATGCGCACTAAAAGATGCGAGCTCACCGAATTGTTTGATTGGTTGTTCGATGCCTAAGTCCATCCGCTCGACATGTACATATAGGGGAGTTAACGTGGTGTTTGGTTGGGCGTAGCCCCATGGCCGACGCCCCAACCGTCTCCACACGAAACCCCAACTTCTATTTGCTTGTAGTCGGCCTGCAACTCCACATACGCCTCCACCATGGCGTATAAACCTTGCGGCCATGTTATATCGTGTGCGCTGTTATACTTCGCACCGCCCGCAACTCATGTCGTTCGCTGTTCCGTCGTGCTGTTCGCATAACCACTGTTCCATCGTGCTGTTCGCCCGCTCGCTTGACTGTCCGGCGTGCACGCCTGCCCTTCGTGCGCGCCCACACTTCGTATCACGCGTTTGCTGTTTTGCCATGGCGGGCGAGTCGCCCTGCCCACGCCTATTCGTTTCACCCGACGGGCGAGTCGCCCTGCCCACGCCTATTCGTTTCACCCGACGGGCGGGTGGTGTTCACCCGCGTCCGTTCAACCATGCCCGCGCGTCTTTTGTCACTTCCGCCCGACTGCCCGTTCCACCGTGCGCCCGTGCCTACGCCCGCCCGGTCATCCGTCTCGTCGTGCGTTCATCCACATAGTCTCTGCCCGGTCGCCCGACCCACCGTGCACGCCCGCCTACCCGCGCCCACCCGGTTGCCGACTCACCGTGCGCGCCCGCCTCGATCGCCCAACGCGTGCCCGGGGCGCCACAAACCATCGTGCGCTCGTCGCGTTTGCGATGACTCCCCGAGGGTGATACACCATTGCTTCTTGCATCCTTGACACCATCTGCATTTCTTCTTGGAACGAGACTTCCTTCATTGTTGCCTTGACTCTTATCCTCGCCTTTGCTGTAACTGGGAGCATCAACATTTGTTTCTAGCTTTCTCACATCCTTCTTGTTTGAAGCATTATCATTCTTGCTTGAGGATTCACCTTCATAGTGAAGATTTGATTCATCAAATGGAGATCTTTGATGGCTGAGCATGCCATCCAAGGCTTGAGAGCTCTTCAAGATTTTGTCCATTCTTTCAACCTTTTCCCTGGGAGACAATCTCTTCTTCCAATCTTTCACTATCATTATTCTTCTTAGCAAGTTGTTTCTCAATTTCTTCCTTGATACAAGTTGCTTCATTTGATTTTGTTTTAAGGGAGATGATATTTGATTTCATTCTGAAAATTTCTTCATTTTTCTTAGCTAGACTTCTCTCCATTTCTTCCATGATCCTTGTAGCTTTACATGTTTTGGCCTTGAGAAGGTTGATGTCAAATTTTAGTTTGAAGGTTTCTTCATCCTTTGCTTTTAGTTGACATATCATGGTGTTTCTTTCTTTTTCTGCTTCATCAACTTGTCCTTCTATGATTGCCAATGCTTCCATTGTCTTCTCAGCTCCTTGTACTAGCTTTCTTGCTTCTTCTAGTTGAGATTTAAGAGAGGAGACCTCTTCCTTGTATTGACCAATCTCTACTTCAAGTTTGTTCAAGCTTTTGTGCCTTTGTTCAAGGTGGCTTGACAAGGTATCTTCCCGTTTCTTTGCCTTATCCAATTGATTTGTCATGGATATGACTTCTTCATGATTCTTTCTTTTGTTTTGATGAAATTCCTCCTTAAGCTTGGCAAGCTCTTCATTCCTTTCTTGTACTTGAAGCTTGACAAGGTCAACTTCCTTCCTTGTTTGGTCTTGGTCACTAGCTAGTGCTTTCTTCTTAAGTTCCTCGTTTTCCTTTTTCAAACTGATAATCTCTTCCATGGCAACTATAAGTTCAGTGAGGAGATCTTCTTCAAAATCTTTTTTGTTCTTTTCATCTTCTAGGTCTTCTTTAGCCTTGATGTTATGACTCTTATCTTCACCTTCCTCGATGGGTTATGGATTTCCTTCTTGTTTTCCACCATTTTCTTGACTAGAGATCATTGTCAACTTCCCTTTTGAGTGAAGATCATGAAGTTTGTCCCATACACCCTTTGCTGACAAACACTTTTTTAAATTTTCCTTTATAGAATCTGGTAGCCCATTCAAGATTGCCTTCATCGCTTTTGCATTGTACTCCTTGGATTCTCCATCCATCATGCTATTAGCAATCACCGATTTCCAGACTTCAATGCCTTGAGTCTTTAAGAAATTCCTCATTCTTGCTTCCCATATATCAAAGTTTCCATTGAACAATGGAGCCTTCACAAATTGATTGATTTCAACTTTGGTGGTTGAGGGAGACACCTTTAGGAGGATTGGAGACTTTCTTCCTTGGCTTCACCATTTGTGTTCTAATTGATCAACCTTCAAGCTGTTAGGCTTTGTGTGAAGGTAGCTCTGATACCAATTGTTGGAAATACTGAGAAAGGGGGGGTGAATCAGTATTCATTTTCAATTGTTTTTTTTCTAAGTAAAATTATTCTATTGAAATAAGCAAAATAATAATACAGCGAGGTTCCGACCTTTGCGGTGCGTAACAACATTAAGTCATGATTGTCAAAAAAAGAAACTCGACTGCCCTTCGATGGGAAACCAGTCCGAGTGAGATTATAGCGAAAAGCCTACACAAGGTTATTCCTTTTCAATTGTTATTTTTACCAGTGAAATCAATTATATTTAGAACGCAAAATGACTAATAGGAATAAATGCTTTTATTAATATAATCTTTATAATGAATCAAGTACAATATATAGGACTCTAACCCTTGATGAAGACATCGATCTTCAATCCCCCAGGCTCCAACCTATTGCCAAGCACCAACTTGGTCTTTTGTGAGGCTCCTCTAGGGCACCAACCCTATCTTCTCAAGGCACTGATCTTGCATTTAGAGGCTCCAACCCCTACGACTCCAACCCTTCTCTGGTACAGGTTCCGACCTAGTTTCTTGAGCACACTGATCCTCTAGGGCTCCAACCCTATCCTTTCAAGTCACCTACCTTGTTTGTTTGAGGCTCCAACCTTCCGAGCACCAACCCTCTGGGCTCCAACCCACTGCTATACTTTGTCTAGATATGTTTTATAGTAATTCTCGGCTCCCAAAACTTCTTCACTGAGTTCTGTCAATCTACAACTTTACTGTAGTCTCCATGCTACTTCATCAATGACAACCTGTCTTCATATGAAGGAGTCTTTACTGTTCTTCATATTTACCCAACTTCTTTCTCTAAGGTCACTTCATGATGACTGATGCATCATGGTTTCCAAGATTAACTCCAAGGACATTTAGGGCTTATCAACAATGTGTCTTCAATAAGCTGTACTAAGCCTCAAAGTTTGCACAAAACAATTCTCTGTTTCCAACCCTCTGTTCTTACTATTGCAGTAACTGCTTCAGGAGTAACTGCTGCCTTAGGTTGTGCATACAAAAACAATCCTGTCAATGCAGTCTTTTAATAGGTCGCAAGCTATGCTTCTACGGATTCATTACAGGTCTGAGCCTTTCAATAAATAACCCAGTGAACAGAATGCTTGACCTTCGGCTTCTGCTGCACCTTTGGCTTTCTTCTTCATCCGCAGGACCTTCGGCTTCCTTCTTCGCTCACTCGATCTTCAACTTCCTTTTTTCTCGCTCACTCAACCTTCGACTTTCGCTATTCTGCTTAAGTTCACGAGATGTGAATTGTTTCTATTTCCCTACAATAGATCCCTGAGATCAATGCCCTTCTCGAGGTGAAGCGTTTACACATATATTATATATATATATATATATATATATATCTATCTATCTATCTATCTATTCTATCTATCGTTTAACATATATATATATATATATATATATGAATCTCATCAATATCCAAAATACATGTTCATTGGAGGAGAGGTTGATTTGTGTATGGAGTCGCACATTACAATTATATCATAAACCTGTTTATTTACGAACAGTCATATTTTAAAAGATGTCTGGCGGTCCCACATGCCACATCACTGCTTAAATCGCAATTGTAACTTCATAAAATTCCCGCAATCACAACTTTGGAGGTCTGCACATCTTATCGTAATTGGCGGTCCATCGGGTCCACAACTTTATCGCAATCGGTGGTCCGTAAGGTCCACAGTAATATCACAATTGGCATTTTTGAATGTGTCAATCCTTTATTGAAACTTGCGACGCAGTGGATGCGATATTTTAATAAATCGTTTAATAAATCTGTCGGGTCCACATATTATATCACAATCACAGTTTTTGTGAGGCATTTCTTTAAGACTCGGGGTATATATCTTCCGATGCGAAGGTTCCAGTATGGCGGATGCAATATAACAATAGAGCATATTGTGATGGAACCACTGGGTCCGTGATACCTATCGCATGGGGGGTTTTGAGCGGTGGTATATAATAGAACCGTCGATAAAGCCGCTGATATAATTTCTTAGATGCGGTTTTATTACATGCATTATTACATGGTTTTATTTCTCCGATGCGGTTTATTACTTCCTTCGATATGGCTCTTACCCTTCGGTTCTTGCTCCTATGACTTCTCTTCACTCTTCCGCTCTTCTAATAGCTCTTCTTCCGATGATGTGTTCTTCTTTGCTCCTCCGATATCGTTGTTGCTCCTGTGGCTTATCTTCCTGTGACCTTCGATAACTCTTCTTTGATGACCTCCTATGAATTACTTCTCTCGCTCCTGTGGTTTTACTCCTATAAACTGCTTCTGATGAACTCTTCCGATAGCTCTCTCGATAGTTCTTCTTTGACTGCTCCTGTTCTTGAATTCCAATGTCTTTCCAATGCTTCCCTGATGGATTTCCTCCTTGGGTCTACTGCTTCTATTCTGTCTGTAAATCCATATATTGTATTCAGTCCTTGGATCCTACATGGGCAATACTATGATCAATGGGCATCAATGGGCAACATCACGTATCACAAGAATTTTCCATCACAAACACTGCCATATTGACATCAATGACAACCTTGATTAACACTCATATTATCATCATGGGGTATCACAAGGGAAGGTGAACCACTCACCCTGTACATAGCATACCTATAGGAGAAGGTGAACCACTCATCCTATGGTCGCACATAGCTCCACGAAGTACCCCAGTCTCCAAGAGCTCCCAGAGCTCAATGTCCAACTCAAGCGTGACCCTCCTGGGAGGGTCCTTCCATGGCTCCCAACCTCTCTCTAAAGGCAATGAACTTGACGTTACCAAGAGGCTCCGTGAGGATGTCAGCAACCTATTCATCCGTCTTGATGTGCTGGAGCCTTATTGCTCCCCTTTGTACCATATCCTAGATAAAGTGGTACCTGATATCAATATTCTTGTGCAGTCATGGAACACGAGATTCTCTGAAAGGCGAATCCTCTAGTTATCGCAATAGATAACAGTTGTATCCAACACATGCTCAAATAGCTCACTGAAGATCTTCCTCAACCAAATAGCTTCACAACAGGCCACACTAGTTGCAATATATTCGGCCTCGACGGTGCTTAGAGCAACCGATTTTTGCTTCTTGCTCATCCAAGAAATTGAAGCAAATCCCAAAGAGAAGAAACATCATGATGTGCTCTTTCTATCCACCACACTGCCAGCCCAATGAGCATAAGAATATCCATGTAGCTGCAAATTCCCGACAATGTATTTCAGTCCATAGTTGATAGTGCCATGGAGATATCTTAAGATATTCTTAGCAGCAACCCAATGTATGTAATGAGTCTCAACAATAAATTGACTCAAAGTATTTACAATGAAGCATATGTTCAGTCAGGTGTTTACCAAGAACATTAGGCCCCGCACAAGTTGTTTATATTCTGAAGGATTTGCCAATTCGGGCCCAACAACACTTCCACATAGCTTCTTGAAGTTGAGTTCCATCAGAGTAGACACAGACTTGCATTCCATCATTCCACATTTCTCTAGCAACTTCACAATGTCTTTTCCTTGAGAAAGGAAAATCTTGCCTGGCTTTTGCCAGACCTCCAGGCCTAGGAAGTAATGCATCAGTCTGTTATGAAACCCGTTCATAAAAAGATAGAAAAGATAGATCAACGCCTTAGAATTCAGCCTCTTCGAGGGGGCAACCTCTTTTACATTACACAAATGAACAATTCTTGGATGATACAAATGACAAAACCTCCTTTCTATATATAGGAGTCTAAGGGGTCACAATATAACCAAGCCGACCTAACAATAATCATATAAAGGTACAAAAATAACAATAGAGGGATTCTATGGGGCACAGTAATAAAAATATGGGGACAATAGGGGCACAACAATATTAATAAGGGATACAACTACAATAGTAATGGGGGAATCACTAATATTATAGCGACCCAACATGCCCCTCTCCTTCAAAAAAGTGTTGTCCTCAACGCTTGAGTAGTTTTGTATGCTTCTGTATAAAATTCTCATCCTCCCATTTGGAATATTTAGCGGATAAGTTCTTCCACTTGATGAGATACTCCGAAATTGATCAATCTCGTAGCTGTCGAGTTCTTGTTTCTATAACTGCTTCTGGTTCCAATCTAATTTTTCCTTCCTCTTCAAGTTCTGGCAATATTGTTTGAACTGGGAGCTTGTCGCCTATAACCTTCTTTAAACATGAAACATGAAAAACTGGGTGTACTCTAGAAGCTGCAGGAAGGTCCAATTTGTATGCCATAGTACCAATCTTTTGCAACACCTTGTATGGACCATAATACTTTGGTGATAATTTATTATCCTTCTTAGCTTGCTTGAGGA
>APFE030503407.1:0-15022 GCA_000404065.3 Pinus taeda | reverse complement strand
GGTAGTGAATTTGTCCTTGTACTCCTCCATGACTTTGTTCATATATTTTTTTCATGTGAAGGGGCCTTGTCTGGAAGTTCTAGCCATTTTCCTCTTCTTTTCTTGAGGGAATATCATGAGGGAAAAAAATTTCCTTGTTATGGAAAAGAGCTTACTACATTGTTTTGCAGTAACCAAAGAGATGATAGTAGGTGGCGCTACCTTCGATATCCTGTACAACTTATTTCCAAGGGTAACAATAACAACACGAGGCCTTGACTCATACACAACATTTCCATTCCACAAGTATGGTTGGCATAATAATGCATTAAAAAAATAAAGAGGAACAACATCACATAATACCTCATCGTGAAGGGCTTGATGTTGTATGGAAGGCGACACTAATGGTTGACGTGAAGATCCCATCCTTGGTGATGCCAACCAATGGTGTACGATTATGGATGTGTCATGGTTGGTAAGCCCAATTTCTTGATAACCTCTACTAAAATGAGGTTCTTTTGGCTTTCGCTATTGATAATGAACTATAGCAGGGAACCCTTTACCCACATTTGGGAGTGGAAGAGGCACTCTTCCTCCTTTGGATGTTTGGGTTCCTCCTTCTTGAACTTCAAGGTGGGAATGGTGGCGTTTGGCTCCACATCAATAATATGGTTCCCTTTTTCATTCCCTTGTTAGGTTCTGACTCAAAGCCAAAACATGCATCTAATTTAGAAGCCTTCATCTTGGCCACCAGTGACTACTTTTCCTGATGCTTGCTTTCCTATGTCCCTTTTTAGCTTCGCACTGTTGTTATTTGCTTATGGCTTTGGCAGGTTATCCTAGGCCACCCCATCTTGTCTTTGGCTTTTGTTCTATATTGTGGGGGCACCTTTCCCTTGCTTCAGATTCATAGATCCATAGTCTGACTTTTTCTATTTAATCTTTTGCTTAATCTTGACAGCGTATTAGTACGTTGTGCTAAGTGAGGAGATGTCTAAGAAGTCAATCTCATCCTAGATGTACCTATGTAGATAGTTTTAGTACTTGAGTACTAGATGTTTCTCGGAATCCTTGATACCCAATGTCGTACGAAGGGTATCAAAAACATTGGTAAACTCTAGCACATCTTGGTCCCTCCCCTTACGTAGTGTGGTCCAGTTTATGTATTTATCCTCATAGCTACATACTGGGTAGTATTGCTCTTTGATGGCATCCTAGAAAAAATTCCAAATGGCTGAAGCTAAAAATAGTGAGGGCATACTTTCATCCTTCTACTCAAAGTAGGTTTCCCACCAGTCCTTGACATCGGGGGCCACTTTAAGAAGAGAAAAAGTAATCTTTTCCCGACTGGAAAAATCATGAATAAAAAAATCCTTCAAATAGACTTAACCATTTATCTATTGTGTTTGCATCTATTTGGCCCTCAGATATGGGAATGCCAAATTTTACTTGTACCTTAAAAGGATTGAAGGATCTAGGCAAGGTTATCCTTCATCGCATTAATTTATTTCTCGAGGGCCTCCTCGATCAATATTTTGATAGGATATCCTACTCCCTCATCTTTCTTTTCTTCCCCTACTGGCATCCATCAGGGTTTGAAAGGTTGATATTGCAAAGGTTCAACCAGATCGAGCCCTAACTTCTTATACCCGACCTCATTGGGGACACACAAAGAAGGATCGAGAAAGAGAACACCCCTATGATACCATTGATCTAAATTTAAATAGGAATGCAACAAATTACAGATATAACCATAAAGATAGAGATGAAATAGAAGTAAAACTTCATTTCATGAATATCAAAAACCTGAAATATACTTACATACATAATGGAAATAAATTAGCTCGGGTGATGGTAGCTTATATCTGAGAAGGTTTGTGGTGACTACATGCTTCTGAACTATGTTACAATCAGGCTTGAGGGCCCATTTATTACTTATAAGCAACAGAAAACCCCAAGCATTGAAAAACCTAACCCTAGGAGATGAAACACCAAGCTATGGGCGTCGTTGGGGTAAATTGGTACATTAAATTCCTAGGGTCATAACTTTTGAATTCAATCTTTTTTTGACACATGCGATACCTCAATAGAAATATATATCCAAGGACTACAATTGATGACAAAAAATATCAAGTTAAAATCTCATATTCTCTACTAGTGATTTTCCCAAAAAACGTCATTTAGGGCCTAAAAACGGCTCTAGAAGTTCAGGGCCCAAAAAACTGCCAAAAATAGTAAATTGTGCTAAAATTAAAGAAAATGAAAAACTGAAAGAAAAAAAGGTGGTGGTCCAGGTGGAATAGGCAGGTGCCAACCAATATCCACCTAGATCACTCATCACATGTACATCACCAAAAAAGTTCTAAAAAAATGGAAATATATGACGGGTATAGAAAGGTGATAGAGTATTTGCCCTATGTAAAGTTTGTGTAACATGTTGTAAGTGTGGAGGAGATGATAGAAAATATTCTTGATCATCAATGTGACAAGTTATAGTCATTTTTAGGTTTATTAACATGACACTTGAGGTGGAAATATAAATATTTGAGAGCCTTAAAAGAGTAAGGATTATCATTTTAGCACAAAGGCCAATATTTTGTTTTTGTTTTTTTTGTACAAGACATTATTTTGGAAGGAGCTAATCACTTTCATATGTTCAAGGATGGAAGCATTGGTTTAGGAATAAAGAAATAAACACATGGTTGTATAACCAAAATATTATTTTTAATGAGAATCATGTATCAATGGAATGGGAGTAAGGTATTGTTTACATTTTATCAAATTGTGGCATTTGCTATATAGATGTGTTTGTATGTATGTATGTATGTATGTATGCATGTATGTATGTATATGTATATGTATATGTATATATCTATTTATGTAGTAAGTGCAGATGAGTTGAGAAGACATGATCATAGTTATGCATCTATTGGGAAAATTACTAATGACGTAAAATGTTGGCAAGCATCTTCTAAATTTTAGGTAAATGGTGTCCTACTTACATAGTTGTATTATTTCAGGGACCTTTGCATGCTATTTGCACTCTTTTTTTTTGTTGTGATGGAAGAGATCGGTGTTTCACATTTGCATATATTATGGCCTAATTGAGAATGTTGGATTTCCAAGTTACTTTTACATTTTACACATTTGGAATGATGCTTATATTTACTTAAATTTAATAGTAATCCCCACCTTTTAAATTATCTACGGATATTATTTATCCTTCAATATGAATGATAGAAACTCCATTTTTTGTATTATTTGTGAATAAAATTTTTATTTTGAAAAACATATTAGGAACCCAACTTTTATACATTGTCTATGCTATAATAGGTATTGTAGGTTCATTTAGGTATCATAAATTGGAAAAGAGGGAAGGAAGGGAAACAAAGGAACTTGAATTGGATCTTCTGAAGTCCAAGCATGATACAACTAGGTGGCTGGAAAACATACATATTAAAATTTCCAATTTAATGTGGATTGGGAATTTTTTCAAGAAGAAAGGCTGAAAATTGATCCAAACTTTTGACCGTTTTTTCTCTCCTCTTAAGGTCAAAATTGGTGGAATGCCATCAAGAATATCAAGTTGTTCACTAGCATCTATTGTGATTGTGTAGTTGAGGGAACTTTAAGAAAACAAAAATAAAAGGATATAAATGAAATAATAAAGGGTGAATCAATTTACAAAGATAAACTTGGTTATTTAAAAAACAGACTTCACAAAATAAAAATTTATATGTCGACGAGGTTAAGAAGTTGTGAGGTTGGTTTAGGAGTGTATTTAGAGTAATTAATTATTTGAATTTATTTAGATTGAAGAGTTGAGGTTCACAACTTAAAAATTAAGGTTAAATATTGAAGAATGTGACCAGCTACTAAAGAGATTAAAATTCATTAAAACATTCTAAATGAATTTTAAGTCTGTGTGCTTTCATAGCAACCAAAATACTAATGAGTAGGTTGCTTTCCTTGACAATTTTAAGCTTGAGCTAAGTACACAGAAAGGAATAATTTGTTCCTTCTTAAATGAGATTCTTTTGGATTCACCTTAGTAATGGATGGTGGCATTAAAATATTCATTTGTGGTATGCATATCATGAAACATTTACTAAATTCATTGAAAAAATGCCTTGGGAAACATTTAATTAATAGGAATAGGAGACACCAAATCTATGTTAAAGATTCTAATGTCTCTATACATCTAGCTAAGAACTACATGACCACATATACCTAGCTAACAACTTGCCACTCACAAAAATTTTAGTAGATGTGATGTTAGCACTACAAAAATAAATCTAACCATGAGTGATTAAATGGTTCTCTATATAAGCTCATGGGTGTGTCGACGCTTCGAAAACAAACTAGTATTCCAAAAAAGGGGAGGAGGAAAAGGTGCAAGGGTGTGGAACATGGGAATGTTTCATCTCAATTTTAATTTGGATGTAAGAATGGTGGTTTTTCTATGAAAGTTGTTGGAATTAATGTTTGCAGTACTTGTTGGGCCTCATAATTGTCATAATTTCCTTGCCTTACTTCTTAGTTTTCATATTACTTTCTAAGTCCCTTTTGTAATTAGGATATGATAACATATCTAGTATGGATTCTAGTAGTGTTTTGTATGAATTTATTATTTTATTATTTTTATCAATGGATTTGACCATTAAAGTGTTATTTACTTAAGAATGGATCCTTATTTTGGATAGGAATATATTGATGCATTGGCATTTGATGTTTCTTCCTTCAAATATCATGGGAGGTTAGATAAGCTTAGGCTGTTATACTTTGTTTGGCTCAAATTAATTAAAGTAGAGGTTGTGACCTAGTCCTCTAGATGCATTAATATCTTTGTAGCTTAAATGAGAATCCTGAGAATATTTAGATTCTCAAGGTCGATTGTTATCAGAAATAGATTATTTTTTCTTATCTTTTACTGACATGGTATAGAAACTTGCATTAAGCCTCGAAAGGGGTTGTTTAGGTCTAATATGGTTTTTGACATAAGCTTAGACTTGCAAAGACATTGATTGTAATTGTTTGTCTGTAATTGAATGGAAGTGTTTATTACTCAAAATTTATCTGTTGTGCTGATTCTTTTCATAAGGCAAATTGATTCCGATGATTTGGGACCGATCCTAGAAGCAACATTGTCTTCACTTGTATCATTCAATTGTTGTTTGATTCTCCTCTTTTCACTATTTCAACTTGTTCTTAAATTCTCATTGTTTGTTTGCTAAATCAGATGCTCTATTTTGAATCGAATTTATAAATTGTTACAGAATATATTTGATGTAGTTAATATGTTAATATTATTGTCATTTCTTCATTTACAATAGATTATCAGAGATAATTATCTTTCTTATTTAAATTCTTTTGATGCTATGATTCTGTAGTACTATTTTTATATTTTGTAGTTTTTGTTCCCTAAGAAATAACTTGATGTTCAGTAGATTTTCTTTTGCTTTTCTCCTTCAAAAGCATTTAGAAGTTAATGTTTTGAATGGTTTGGTATAATTAGAAATTGCATTCCAATCTGATTTGTTTTCTATTGCATCTTTTCTTTTCAATATGATAGTAGTAACTAGTCATATCAACATTACTTTTTCATAAACTATGTCAATAACCTTGAAATAGAAAAATGTAACCTCGGGTTTTTAGTAGCTCCTAGGGACAACCCATAGATTGAAGAGAGACTAGTGCGTAGGACATATTTATGAGAATCTTAAAGATTTTATGAAACTAACATCACACTCAGTGTTTAACATTTAAAGGGAAAGTCCATTCAGGACCTTCTTTAAGAGGAGGAGTAAAATTCCTAATGTGAACTATTACTCAAAGAAGCATTAATATTAGATCTGTAGGAAAAAATCACATGATATTTTATCTCTTTAGTCATTGTAGTATTTTTGGTAGAAGACTATAAAAAAAATTAAAGTTGATACATAGTGCTTAATTCTTACGAATCAAATGCATCAAAATGCGGAGTGAAAGAGATGGAATAGATAATTAAATGGGATGAAAATACATATGAAGTGCACTTTAAGGATTAGTTATCATATCAATATAAGCATCTTTCATCAACATTGGACTAATACGGATCCATGAATCCATGAAAACACTTCCAGAAGCTACTATTGCATGTAATTTGAGAAGAGTAATGAAAACATATGGAACAAATAGAGAAGGAGCACATACTATAGATTCAGATCAATCACAATCACCAAAAATTTGTATTAATATTCCATAGATAATACATTTCACTTTAAAATAAACAAAACTTATCTCTTAGAAAACAAAAAATTATGAACCTTTCATTCAGTCTCATCAAAAATGTTTTTATACGGTCTGTTAGGGAGAGCCCGTTACAAAATATTCTTTCTTGATTTCATTACAATGGAAAATCATAACAAAAACCTCAACGTGCTCCATGGCATATCTGTACTAACCAAAACCCTAACGGATTGACGAAAAATAAAATATTTACATAACAGGAAATAAAAAGTGTCATAATCGACATGATATGCAGTATCATTGGTAACAATGGGTAGTCTATAGAGGCTAGATAGAGGCTTGATGATTTAGAGCATTAGAGGGTTGATGAATTTCTCACATATTTTCCATAGTGTTGGAACTGGAATAGGAGCTCAGAAGAACCTATTATATGCAATATTGAGGATGGTCGAGCCTACATAGTTTAATCTAGGGTGAAACAAGGTTTTGACCATTCCTAACAATTGAAAGTCCCTCTTTAGATAGTTAACTACAATCCTTCCCTTAAGAGTATAAATTTTCTCATGAGAATACTCTACTTTTCTTTTGGCCTCCACTATTCTTTGATTGTATTGTCCCAATTGCATCAGTACTCCCCCAAAGTCCCAGTAGCTAGGCAAAACCACTTTGAAAATCCTATCAAAGTTGGTGTTGAAGGCATCCACATTCTTTGATACCACCTCTAGGTACTCCTCAGCCTTTACCCTATCTTCCTCCTTCTCTACAACCATTTTGATCTCCATGAGAGTAGCTACTCTGTCCACCACATCTATGGGCATCATTTCGCTAAGTGGCCTCTAATTGACAAACTGAATGAATCTTTTTGTAATCTAGGACTTCTTTTCTCCATCTTCTTTGGATGACATGATAAAGCCTTCATAATCCTTGATAACAATTATCTTCTCATGCATTAAGGTTATGTATTCATAGTGGTTATTCATCTATTAAATTATTTCATCCCAAAATAGTTGCTTGGATTGTAGAAGGGACATATTTCCTATCATCTTTGCCTTTAGATCAAAGATATCTTGGTTTGCTTATAGTAGATTCTCCTAAATTATTTCTGCATTTTCCTTGGAAGTATCCAACTTATTCTCTTTATATTTCAAGATTTTACAGGAAACATCTACATCATTCTTAACACTTTTAAGATCCCTCTATGAAAGTTGGAGCTCAGTGAGGGTCTTAGTAAGCTTTTTAGTTGGGTTCCAAGGGTGTTCAAGCACTATTACTACACATCTATCTGAACCTATCCTCTTTTGCAGTTCTTCTACCTACTGCTTGAGTGCCATTATTCCATTATTCATGTCAATGAGCTCTTTGCCCAATATCTTCTTGTTGGCATTATGACACACGTTTGGCACTATGGCATAAGTGTTGTCCTCGATGGCAACTCACTCAAATGATAAATCACAGCTCAGGCACTCAGAATGGAAGAAAATAAGGTATACGCAGGTTCCTCTCAGTAAAGTCACGTATACACACGGGATTACCGATCAAAAGGCACGTATACGTATGCACGCACTCTCATGCAAAGAAAAGCGCGTAGATGTGGGAAAATTTATGTTTGGTCCATGGTATTTAGTCCGACATATTTGAACCTATGGTTTTGGTCCTTGGTATTGCATCCAAAGTATTGAACCCAAGTATTGGGTCCCTAGTATTGGTTCTCAATGGTTTTGGACCATGGTTTGAGTAAGGCCTAAGACTATAAAAAGGGAAGGAGATCATTTGGCAAGGGATTGCCTAAAGTGTTGAATATCTTAAGAGGAGAAAGATCTGGAAAACTAGTGATTGGTTTATGTTGCATTACTGGACCTGAACCAACGAGGAACCTAAGCACTGAAAGATGGATAAATTCTATTTATGGATCAAGATTTTAAGGCTTTAATAGTAGTATCATTGTGTGATTATTGATCTGTTATAATTGGCGCATGATTAGATCTATAAATTTGATAATTTGGGTATAACTAATGTATGATTAAGTGAAAAGCAGTAAATTATCTTTTATAGGCCTTTACGCAGGTTTGGCATATCATAGGCGCATATACACACAGGTTCAGAGAGAGAAGACAACGTATACGCTGGTTGGTCTTGAGACAGATGCGTATATACGCTAGTTTCACTAACCTAAGTAGCATATACAAATCTGTTTATGAATTGAAAAATAATTGACCTGATAATACTGATTCACCCCCCCCCCCCCCTCTCAGTATTATTTCCAACAATTGGTATCAGAGCAGGTCCTTCAGAAGAATCTTGATCGCTCGAAGGAAGATCTATCATCATGAGAAACTACAAAAAGGAGGTGTGGATTAGGCCACCAATTTTTGATAGGAGAAACTTCGTCTATTGGAAAGTAAGAATCACAACCTATCTTCAATCTCTTGGTATAGAAGTCTGGGATATCATATAAATAGGATACACATTTCCATCAGCAACTCCTATAGATACAGCTGGTAAAAAGCAGTATGAAACAAAATCCAAGGCTGTCAATACTTTACTAGGGAGTCTATCTCAATCAAAATTCATCAAGGTTATGCAACTAAAAATCGCAAAATAAATATTGGACAATATCGTTCTTAGCTATGAAGGAGATGATCAGGTAAAATGAGCTAAACTACAAACTCTCAGAATTCAATATGAAAATCTCATAATGCACAATGATGAAAGAGTGGCTAACTATTTCCTACGTATAGATGAGATTGTTAATTGTATGAAAAACTTGGATGAAGAGATAAAAGAAGTTGTTTTGGTTGAAAAATTTATAAGATCTTTGTCTCTTAAGTTTGATTCAAAAGTTTTTTCCATAGAAGAAAAGCAGAATCTGTAGAGCATTACCATGTCATAGCTACATGGAATTCTAACTACTTGCGAAATGAGAAAATGTGGACCATCAGACAAGAGAAAAGCTGCATTCAAAGCCTCAAGAAAAGGAGATCACAATGAGTTAGGACATATGTCAGAATATGAGGAAGAATCAAATTTTGTCAAGAATCTTCAATGGGGAACTGAAAGATTCAGAGGTAAGCTACCTTTCAAATGCTTTGCTTGTGGAAGAGTCGGTCACTATGCTACCAAGTGTCCTCATAAAGATAAAGGTAAGGAACCAGTTAGATGGAACAGAAAACAAAATGTAAGCAAAAAGAGCTATTATACTCATGAAGACAGTGATGGACTTTCAAATAGTGATGAAGATGAACAAGGTAATGATGATAGACTTTTGATGGCCTTTGAAGATGTTGATTTCTTGGATGCTATAAATGAAGAAAGTCTTTATGAAGAAATTTCTAAACTTACAATTTGTTTAGAAGAAAAGAATATGATCATAGATACTCTAACATTCCAACTTGTTGAAAGAGATAAACATAATGAAGAGTTAGAATGTGAAATTGTGGGACTTGGAAACGAAATTGAGAAAAAAAAAGCCCTTAATCTTAGATTTGCTAAAGGAGCTAAAACTTTAGATGAAATTATCAAAGTGCAGCGTTCTCCTCTAATCAAGACAGGTCTCGGATATTCTGAAGAAATGTCTCAAGCACAGAAGCCATCCACCTCCAAAAGTTATCTTGATGTAGCAAGGAAAAATGAACAGGTTGACAACTGACAACAAAAGTATAATGGAGATCACTAGGTAAATTAGGGACAATTTGCTTCAAGAATGAACAAATATTACCAAGTAAATCAGGGGCAATCTACTTCAAGGATGAACAGAAGCTTCAACCAACCACTGGTAAATTATTCCCAATTTGCCTCAAGAATGGATGTCAATAGAAACTACAATCATTTTGTTGGAAGGTTTGATAATCGCAGAAATTTCTTCAATGGCCAATGTTTCTCTTGTCATAACATCGGTCACGAAGCTTCTCAATGTGTTGCCTACAAGACTATCATGGCTAGGGAATCTCAAAAGCAAAGGAGTATGACTAGGATCATGAAAAGGACCTACAATAATTTTTCTGTTCTTGAAAATTAAATAGAATATTCTATTTGAAACAACTTCGGTCATGAAGACACTGAATGCAGGAGTAGGTTTTGGCAAACGACTCAGAAGGAGCAAGCCTCATTTAGTCCCAAAACATGGAGAAAGAAAGAACCACAACCAGAAAGATGTGGGATAGCCTTATATGCAGAAGGATAGGAAAATCAGTGGTACATCGACAGTGGATGCTCGAAACATATTACAGGTGATAAGGAAAAACTTCAATCATATAGTGCCTTAGGAAAGGAAAAGAAGGTCTCATTTGGAAATGACACCCCAGCATTCATTAAAGGTAAAGGTTCTATTCATTTGAAAGAGAAGGTCAAAGTTGGAAATGTTATGTATGTTGATGGCTTAAAGCATAATGTATTAAGTGTCATTCAAATGTGTGATCAAGGAACTGAGGTAATATTTAGATCAAATGGATGTATTGTTCGTGAGCTTGATACAGGAAAAATAGTGATCAAAGGCATAAGAACTCCAAATAATTTATACATATTCAAAGAAGGACAACAACAATGCTATCTAAGGCAAGAATGATGAACACTGGCTATGGCATAGAAGATGGGGCATCTAAGTTTTTCTCAAATAAGGAAAGCATGCAAATATCCTGGTGGTTCGTGATCTTCTGACATTAGAATTCTAGACAATACAAATTGCAAATCATGTCAGTTTTGGTAAACAAACTAGAACTAATTTTCCTAAGGAAGGATCAGCTAGTAGGCCACTTGAACTTGTCCATACTGATATATGTGGTCCAACTAGGAAGAGGTCACCTCGAGGAGAAGAGTACTTCATATTGTTCATTGACGAATTTTCAAGGATGTGTTGGATAGGACTCATGAAGTATAAAGATGAAGCTTTCAAAAAGTTCAAATCATTCAAAGCCTTAGTTGAAAACAAATCAGATAAAAAAATCAAATGTCTCAGATCTGATCAAGGAGGGAAATTTACCTCAGATGAATTTTTCGATTTTTGTGAAGAACATGGAATAAGAAGGGAATTATCTACTACAAGGACTCCTCAACAAAATGGAGTAGTGGAAAGGACGAAAAGAATGGTTCAACAAATGGCTCGTGCTATGCTTGATGAGTCTGGAACTCCCACGACCTTCTGGGGTGAAGTCACATTTCTGTAGTTACTATTCTCAACAAGACAAACATCCAGGTAAACAGCACTCAGATTCCTCATGAACTTTGGTATGGTAAGACTCCCATGGTAAAATATTTCAAAAAATTTTGGAAGCAAATGCTACATCAAAAGGACTGATGAAAACCTTGGCAAATTTGAACCTAGAGAAGATGAAGAAATTATCCTTGGTTACTCTCCTCACAACAAAGCATATAAGTGTTATAATAAAAGACTTGGAAAAATTGTTTAAAGTATTGATGTAGTGGTTGATGAAGAAGAACACTCCTAGGAAAGTAAAATCTGAAGAGTTCGAAGATGATGAGGACTATCCTTCAACATCAAATCAGAATCATGACGAAGAAGAAACCCATGAGGCACCAGAAGAACAGATAAAGATAGAAGAAAATACTCCATCCAGGTACGTTCAGAAGAATCATCCAAAAACTAAAATTTTGGGACAAAAAGAGGCAGGTGTACAAACGAGAAGAACCATTTCAAAAGCTTCAAGCTATCTAGCATTGCTCTCCTCCACTGAACCACAAAATGTAAGAGAAGCATGCAAAGATAAATGTTGGGTCAACGCCATGGATGAAGAACTTGAGTAGATTGAAAAGAATAACACTTGGGAGTTGGTTCCTAGACCGAAAGATAAGAATGTCATAGGGACAAAATGGATATTCAAAAGCAAGCTGAATGAAAATGGAGAAGTTATTAGGAAGAAGGCCAAACTTGTTTGTAAAGGGTATGCTCAACAAGAAGTTATAGACTTTGAGGAAACTTTTGCACCAGTTGCTAGACTTGAGGCAATAAGAATGTTCCTTGCACTTTCTAGCTTTCAAAAGCTCAAAGTATTTCAAATGGATGTGAAATCAGCCTTTTTAAATGGGGACTTAGAGGAAGAAGTGTATATTGAGCAACCAGATGGATTCATCCTTGGAAATGATCCTAAACTTGTATGCAGACTTAAGAGGCACTCTATGGTCTTAAACAGGCTCCAAGAGCTTGGTATTATCGTCTGGACAAATACCTCCATCAATAAGGTTTTTCAAAAGGATTAGCAGATAGCAATCTATATATAAACATTGATAATGATAAATTGCTAATTCTTGTTGTGTATGTTGATGATATCATCTTTGGTAGCAATGAAGAAGCCATGAGTCAAAACTTTGCTTTGGTGATGTAGAAATAATTTGAAATGTCCTTGCTTGGTGAGATGACATATTTCCTTGGGCTACAAATCCAACAAAATAAAGATGGTATCTTTTCATCACAAACCAAGTACCTAAAGCAGATCTTGAAGAAATATGGCATGGAAGATTCGAAACCGGTATGTACCCCTATGGTTACAGAATGCAGCCTCAGCGCTAATGATGAATCAACAGCAGTACATCAACCAACCTATAGATCCATGATTGGTAGTATGCTCTATCTGACAGGTACTCGGCCAGACATCATGCATGCAGTGGGAATAGTTGGAAGATTTTAAGCAAATCCAAAGGAAACACACCTTCAAGAAGTTAAGAGGATTTTCAAATATCTTCAAGGAACACAAAACTATGGCTTATGGTATCCTAGAGATGCAAATCTCACACTTCATGCATATACAGATGCAGATTGGGCAAGAAGTGTGGATGACAGAAAAAGCACTAGTGGGGGTGAATTCTTTATGGGTTCCAGATTAATATCTTGGTTCAACAAGAAACAAAGTTCAATTGCTTTATCAACAGCTGAAGCAGAATATGTGGCTGTCGCATCTTGTTGCACACAACTCCTTTGGATGATGCAGACCTTGCAAGATTTTCAAATCACTTATACTCCACCTATCTCCATCTTCTGTGATAATACAAGTGAAATCAGTATTTCAAATAATCTTGTCATGCATTCAAAGACTAAGCACATACCTATCAGGTATCATTTTCTCCGGGAACAAGTGCTTGAACAAAAGGTCAAATTGGAGTATGTTCCCTCTAAGGAACAAGTTGTTGATATACTCACCAAACCACTGCCCAGGGAGACATTTGAATACCTCAGACAGAAGTTGGGGGTAGTTGATTCATCATCTTGCTATTGAATCTTTTCTGTTTCAGAGAAAAGTGGTTGTACGCGAGTTTCATGAGGTTGAAATGCGTACATACGCCAATTTATGTGGATACAGACATGTATATGTCGGTTGAAGACAATCAATGGGCCAGGCTCTGGGTAAAAAGAGTCTGATATGGGTCTGACAGAGACCATCTGGCACAGGTTTAGGGGGAGCATATATATTCTTCTAATGATGCATTGTTGGCATTATCTTAGAAAATCTTGATTCAAACTTGTGTTGGTTTCAGGTGCAGAGAGAGAACATGGTTGTTGGTCTAAATGATGATTGACATATGTTGCTTGTTGATAACTATCATATTTCATCTCTATGTCTTGTATCTCTTTTCTTATCAACGTCATGTAACGGCCTATCTTGGTTTCCCCACTATGCCTAGGGTTGATGATTTAATGTTCTTGTTTTATCATATATCCCCGCTTGGTTGGGTGGAAGATTCAATATTGATATATTCCCACTTGGTTGGGAGATGGATGTATGTATGAGTCTGTAGTGATAGGAAGGTCATTTATGATGTAGAAAGTCATGTTTATTTTGAAGAACATCTTCTTGCAGACCTTGCCTATAGCTAGGGGGAGCTTGGACAGCACAACAAAACAGAGAATTCAGCATGTACTTAGGGGGAGCATAACCCTTTTCCCTTGATGTCAAAGGAGGATAATGACTTTGAGTGATTTGGGGTTGCCATCAAGTCCAAAGGGGGAGATTGTTGGCATTATGACACAGGTTTGGCACTATGGCATAAGTATTGTCCTTGATGGCAACTCACTCAAATGATAGATCACAGCTCAGGCACTCAGAATGGAAGAAAATAAGGTATACGCAGATTCCTCTCAGCAAAGTCGTGTATACACGTGGGATCACCGATCAAAAGGCACGTATACATATGCACGCACTCTCATGCAAAGAAAAGTGCATACATGTGGGAAAATTTATGTTTGGTCCATGGTATTTAGTCTGACATATTTGAACCTATGGTTTTGGTCCTTGGTATCGCATCCAAAGTATTGAACCCAAGTATTGGGTCCCTAGTATTTGTTCTCAATGGTTTTGGACCATGTTTTGAGTAAGGCCTAAGACTATAGAAAGGGAAGGAGATCATTTGGCAAGGGATCGACTAAAGTGTTGAATATCTTAAGAGGAGCAAGATCTAGAAAACTGGTGATTGGTTTATGTTGCATTGCTGGACATGAACCAAGGAGTAACCTGAGCACTAAAAGATGGATAAGTTCTATTGATGGTTCAAGATTTTAAGGCTTGAATAGTAGTATCATTGTTTGATTATTGATCTGTTATAATTGGCACATGATTAGATCTATAAATCCGATAATCTAGGTATAACTGATGTCTCATTAAGTGAAAAATAGTAAATTGTCTTTTATAGATTTGTACACAGGTTCAGCATATCATAGGCGCGTATACACGCAGGTTCAGCGAGAGAAGATAGCATATACGCTGGTTGGTCTTGAGACAGATGCATATATACACTGGTTTCACTAACCTAAGTAGCGTATACAAATCTGTGTATGAATTGAAAAATAATTGACCTGATAATACTGATTCAC